>APFE030515077.1:0-30838 GCA_000404065.3 Pinus taeda
TTAGTTCCAAACTGTTTGAGGAACTAATAGTGAGTTAACAGTGAGTTGATGCATTAATGCACTCAACTAGTGCTACTCCAGTTAACTGAAGATTCCCTCATCAAAAACTCATGCATGTCTATTATGAGAAAGGCCCAGTTGAGATTAATGTTCAAGGGCAGTGTACTATCAATTGCATGTGTTCTCTCATGGAGAAAACTCATGCATGCAGTCAAGGATTCATCCTTTAGGATTGTGTAATTTTGGAGGCTTGGTTTTCCACTTGGTAATAGGCTAATCATCCACAAGGAACAACACCAGGAAATAGGAGCTTGGAGGGCAGAGAGGAAGGCTGGAGAGAAGCCAAGATTTCCTATGAGAATCTGTGAGGATTGTACTGAGAGCTGGCTAGTTGTGAGAGCTAAGGCTTTGTATAATTCCTATGTATTTCCACCATGTATGATAATACAATAGTGTGGGGTTTTTATCTGAGACTTTCCCAAAGTATTTTCATGTGTATTGTGCCATTGATTCTTCTTCTTCTGGTTATATTGTTTAGCTCGATCTTTAAGCTTCCACAAATTATAGTAGAAGTAGCTTATAGTATTCTGCTTTGATTTATATTGCATTATCTGTTTAACCTATCATAGATTTTCTACAGAAAGTTATGGCATGTTGGTTTGAAAGGACTTGCCAATTTAAGTAGATACTTATCTTTTTTTTATATAGATAAATTTTTTAATATATATAGATAGTTAAAGATAAAAGGTAATTTAAAAAAAAAAAACAATTATTATTTAATAAACTCAATTTTATTCAATTTTTAATATAAAATTGATATGTAACATTTAAAAAATATTAATAATAATTAAAAATTTAATGTATATCATGAATAAAGTATTCTAATGGTGAGGGGGAGTGGAGCAGAAGAAGAATGCACAGCCAGGGTTTTGGAGTGGTTTAGTGCTTGCTCCTAATGGAGAACCACAGAGGAGGGAGCTCCCCTCCCTCCTACAAGAGCGTTGTTGCTAGCAGAGGCAAGTCCCCTCTGGGTAAAGTCAGAGATTCTGGAGAAGAAGAAAAAGGTAATAATGAAAAGGAGACAAATGGGGGCAGGCCCAAGGAAAATGCCAGTACTAAGGATAAGGAGGAAGAAGACAAAAGCCAGGGAACAAGGAACAATAAACAAAAGGGACCGTGCAAACCCAAAATGGAGATCACTCCTAAAGTAGTGTTAAACGATCCTGCATTGCAGGCGCATAGGGAACATATGGGGACCTACGCTATAATCTAAAAATTTATGGGATTATGGCCCACAGAAAAGGCTTTACAGATATGGATCAAGTATCACTGGAAACCCAAAGGAAGTATAGACCTTCATCTTCGGTCAAAGGGATTTTTCACTATTGTGTTCACAAAAATCGAAGACAAAGACAAAATATTTGAAGGAGGACCCTACTTTTATGCTGCAGCTAGCCTCTATATGCAACCTTGGATGATGAACTTTGTGCCAGAACAGGAAGCTTTCACTTTGGTACCTGTCTGGGTAAGGCTCTATTCTCTACCTCTTGATTACTGGCAAACTGAATCGCTTGCTGCCATTGGCAATAAACTAGGACATTTTGTTAAACCTTCGCAGGCCACAAGGAGAGACAAATACACTTCCTATGCAAGGATCTGTGTAGAAATGGATCTATCAGGAGCTCTTCCGGACAAAGTCATCCTGGAAGTTTTTGATGAGGAATGGGTGCAAACGGTAGACTATGAACATATCCCATTCAGATGTCGTAAATGCCACGAACGTGGACACTTGTTCAGAGATTTCCCTCTCAGTAAAGTAGACAACAAGGACAATCCTAAGGAAACAAAGGACATAGAAAGCTTTCAGAAAGTGACAAGTAGAGGAAAAGGTGGCAAAAAAGGACCAAAGCAACATCATAATGAGGGTCAATAGGCTAGTGAAAATAGGTATCAAGCACTGGAAGAGAATGAAGAAATGGCAAATGAAGACAAATCTATGGAGGACGGCCCTAATGAAAAGGAAAGAGAAAAGGAAGAAAATTGCTACCCAACACAAGAGACTGATAATAAGAAAGAAACTATTATGAGTGAAACAGAACTAGAGATGGATCAGGAAATGACCGAGAGTGAAACAAATCTGGAGGACCATGAACTTTAGGAAATTCTAGACAAGGAACATCTAGATCTGGAAAGGTTCTTGATGCAGGGAGCCACAGGAGGAATAGATTCACTACCCCAAGAAGACTGCAGCAAAATTCAGCTGCTATTTTTATGGACAACTCAGGAAAGGGGATTAGATAAAGGAAAAATCATTGACAAGCAGGAATACAGAGGGGTAAAAATAATGAAATCAACTCCAGGATTAACTACTAAAAATGTAGGAAAGAAGAGGTGCAAGAAAAAGCAGAAGGACCTCTTGATGGAGTGTGGAAAGTTGATGATAGACTCAGGTAAGATGAAAGACCTAACTAGCTACTCCTTTACAAATCTTTAAATATGAAGTGCACATCATGGAATATCAGGGGTCTAGGTAGTAAAATAAAACAAAGGATGCTTAGTCATAGTATGAAACAAGAAATGTTGGATATTATCTTCATTCAGGAAACAAAATGTTCCATTCAGAAAATAAAACAAATTCATAGCAAATGGCTCAATAGATTTGAGTTCCTAGAGGTTAAAGCTGAAAATACAGCGGGGGGCATTCTAACTCTTTGGAATCCCTAGAAAATTAGTATAATAGATGCAGAAGTAGCTAGAAATTACTTATCAATGGTCATTCAACCAATGGGGGTTTCATAAACGTTCCTGGTCACAAATGTTTATGGTCCTCAAAGAATAGAAGACAAACTTAAATTGTTAGAATCCCTAATTGATCTCAGGAACAGATAGGCTAGGATTCCTTGGATCATGGGAGGGGATTTTAATATGATCAAATCTCTTTCAGAAAAAAAGGAGGCACCAGAGCGCTAAAAAAAGACTCCTTAGCGTTCCAAGCATTCACAAATGATATGAAATTGGTTGATTCATAATTGAGCAATGGCCTTTTTACCTGGAATAAAAAAAGAGGAGGTGAGGCACAGGTGGCCTCTAAATTAGATAGGTTCATGATATTAGAGGAGCTTATGCTTACAAATAAAGAAATATCAGCAAAATTCCTCCCCTTTGGAGGCTCTGATCACCGGCCGATTCAATTGGAAATCAAGGGTTTGGTTTCTCCTAGGAATAGGCCCTTCAGATTTGAGAATATCTGGCTCTCCCACCCGGATTTCATCAGTAATATCGAAAAATGGTGGTCTGAAGATTTGCAATTCCAGGGTTCAAAAATGTACCTCCTTCATAAAAGATTAAAGCATGTCAAGTTCAGGCTAAAAGAATGGAATAAGAAGGATTTTGGTAACATTTCTGTGAACAAAAGGTCATTGGAAATCAAAATACAGGAACTCAACCAAGCACTAATCAAAGATGGCTTTGACAAAGTAAAAAGTGACAAGGATGATAAGCATCACCAAGAATGGGAAAATTTATGCAAACAAGAGGAAACATTCTGGACGCAAAAGTCTAGAGTTCAATGGCTCAAGGAAGGAGAGCGGAATACAAGATTTCCACAGATCCACTATGGCTAACAGAGGATACAACAGAATCTCTACGATAAAGGATGAGAATGGGAAGCTTCAGAACACTCATAAGAATATTGAAGTTGTGCTTGTTTAGTATTTCCGAAACATCACCCGGGAAACAATCCAGACAGGGATCAATCGATTAAGGAAATTACAAATCATATCCCCAAGCTGGTGCGTAGAGAAGGTAATTTTAACCTCAACAGACCTATTACTGAAGAGGAGATCAGTGAGGTTCTCAAAGACATGCAGGATTGCAAAGCACCAGGTCCAGATGGTTTCAATGTAGATTTTTTTAAAGCTTGTTGGAATATTGTCAAACAGGATATTCTGAATGTGGTGGAGGATTCTAGGGATAGAAAAACGACCCTGAAAGCCCTCAACACCTCCTTCATCTCCCTGATCCCCAAACATGATTCAGCTCAAACTGCAGATAAGTACAGACCCATAGCTTTATGAAATGTGGTTTACAAGATAATATCCAAGGTAGTTGCTAATAGACTCAAACCTCTCCTTCCTTCTTTGGTGTCAGAGGAACAATCAGGATATGTGGAGGGTAGACAAATTTTAAATAACATTATTCAAGCCCATGAGGTGGTCCACACACTAACCAGTAAAAAGTAGGCGGGGATGATCATGCAATTGGATACTGCCAAAGCATATGATAAAGTTAATTGGATATACATCAAAAAGGTTCTTACTACTTTTGGGTTTGACCACAGCTGGGTCTGATGGGTCATGGCTCTGGTGACGTCTTCCAGCTTTTCTATTTTGGTGAATGGTTCTCCCTCAGAGATCTTCATTCCTTCTAGAGGCCTCAGCCAGGGAGACCCGCTCTCTCCCTTTCTTTTCATTCTCATGATGGAGGGACTTGGAAGATCCATTAAGCATGCCAAGGAAATGGGCAAAATTAAAGGTCTTCAATTATCTGAGAATGGTCAAGCTCTGACTCACCAACAATTTGTAGATGATACCATGTTGCAAGGGATCCCCATAGTCAAAGAAGCTTCAGCCTACAATCAAATCCTGAAGGAATTTTCCTTGGCTACGGGTATGGAAGTTAATCTCTCTAAGTCAAAAATCTTCTTCCTAAACACTAACATTGCTATTCAAAGAAATATTTCAAGAATTCTTGGCTTCCAAAGGGATTCCCTCCCAACAAAGTATTTGGGTATTCCTCTCACAACCAGACCTATGCACAAGAGTATCTAGGAACCGGTGCTCAATAAATTGGAAGACAAAGTCAAAAATTGGACATTCAGAGTCTTGAACCTGGCAGGTAGGTTGGTTCTGACAAAGGTGGTCCTGCAATCTATCCCGGTCTTCATGTTATCAACCCTCCCAGCTCCCAAAGGTGTTTTAGAGCAATTGAAGAGTATACAAAGGGATTTCCTCTGGGGTAAGGAAGAAACTAAGAAGAAATATGCCCTGGTCTCTTGGGACAAAATTTGTAAACACAAGAGCCAGGGGGGCCTAGGTTTGGATGACCAGGAGATTCTTAATAAAGTTCTAGGAGCCAAGCTTTGGTGGTGCTGGGTTCAAGAGCCAAAAGCCCAGTGAGCAAGGATCTAGAAAGAGAAATATGCCAGCTCTTGGCACACTAATGATCTCATAAGAATGTCTGGAAATTTAAAAGTCTCTCACATCTGGAATAGAGCCTAGGATAACAGAAACCTAGTTCAAAACAACAGTTCTAGGAAATAAGAGTAGGAGATATTGCACTCTTTTGGGAGGACAAATGGCAACAAGAAACAACACTTTTAACAGAGGATTTTGTAAGCCTCAAGTAGGAAACAGATTTCCAAGGGTTAAGCAAAGTCAAGGATTTCTGGTATCTTGCTCAGACCTCTAGAAAGTGGAGAAGCTAGTGAAAAATTGACTACAGAGATGATAGTCCCGTTAAAATTAAAGCAGAGGCTCTTGGGAACTTGGTTAAACAAAGGATGATTTTAGTAACAGAGGGGCGGGATCAATTGAGATGGGGAAATAACAATAAAGGCACCTTTAATCTTAAGGAAGCTAAAAGTATTCTCCTTGGGCTTGATTCCAGTGTTCCAGATAAGACATGGCAGCACCTCTCGAAGCACCAAGGTTGGATGAAAATCAAGCTTTTCATGTGGTTGGTTCATCATAAGAAAATTTTAACTTGGGACAACATCAGGAAAAGGGGTGTCATGGGGCCTTCCAGATGCCAGCTTTGTGAAGAGTAGGAGGAGAATATGGAGCACATTCTCAACATTTGCTCTTATACCACCTAGTTATCGGATTCTTTCTCTACCATTTTTCATCAATCAGATAGGGACAGAAGTAGTATCACAAATACCCTAAACAAGTGGAGAGGAAACTATTCGAAGAATGAATTCCTTAATTTGGCCTGGGCCTTCACACTAAGCTTCATTATTTGGAATGTTTGGAAAGAAAGGAATAAGAGAACTTTCAAGAATGAAAAGTTCACCCCTCATCATTTATTAGATCTGATCCTAAAACAGCTCCAGGAGACTATTAGTACCACGGTCCGCAATCTCCCCAAAAATCCCCCCTCTATGTTTGAGCTGAGAATTCTCAGACAGCTGGGAATGAAAGGAATTACTCCCCAAGGACTAATCAAAAAGGACATAGCTATGAATACAGAGAAGGAGTTTTGGCAACCTCCACCGAAAGGATATCTGAAATACAACATTGATGGGGCTTCAAAAGGCAACCCAGGAACTACTGGTTTTGGAGGAGTTTTAAGAGATGAAGAGGGTAGTATTATCTTTATCTTCCACTACCATCTAGGAAGAGCCACAAATAATATGGTAGAATTAATGGCTCTGGAACAATGTCTAGAGTTTCTGATACAGTACCAAAGCTCAAATGTCATTGTGGAAGTGGAGTTGGAGATTACCATTAACTCTGTGAAAAGAATCAACTGTGGTACTCAGCTAGAGAAAGTCTCTAATCACTGGAAACTAATCTTGGTTTACCAAAGAATCCAAATTCACCTCCAGGCGCTTTGAACTGTGAGTTTCAACCATGTTCAACAATCAGCCAATAAACTAGCGGACCTTCTGGCTAACTGAGGGGTGAACAATGCAGATTGTGGGATGGAGAATAAGTGGTAGGAAATACCTCAGAACTGTTTAAAGGCTCTTTGTGAGGAACAAGCTGCAGAAGACAAAGAAGTGTTTCGTTATAGGACCAGGATGAAAAGCATGAATTGATTGTCTGGCAACATTATTCACGACGTTTCAGAATGCATTCAGTAGAAAGGCAAGCTAAGGTACGTTACATTATCTACCAGAGTTAGTTGAATGGGGTCCCCAGGTTTCCACAAAACAAGTTGTTGGGTCTTTTCCCAAACAAGTTTAGTATCAAGTTCAGGCTTCGACGAAGGAATAGACAGAAAGTGAGATTAATTTTTCCGACAGCTGGAATTTTCCCCCTTTCAGCTTTCAAGCTTGCAAACCACACCCGGGTCAGTTTTCTGGTGATCGTGCGATTTATGAGCGGTTTATGGTTTTGTAGTTTCGAGAGCGATCCCATTGGGATTGCAACACATGGTAGAGTGATTGACTTTGAAACCGCCCTCGATCGCACACTATCTTTTGGGCATGTTCGGTCGCACGATATGATTCCTGGCCATTGGATCAAGTAGCCAGGATCAACGATAGGGATTGATCGTTTTGTTTTGTGGGGCCAGGTAGGCTTTATACATTCAATCTGTTGGGTGCGTTTTATCCCTCTCTTGCAGGGTGTGGGTTTTACGAGGTCAAGGATGTCTATGGTTGTTGGTCGAATTCAAGGTGTTTGGTTGTCTGGAACTTCCCCAGTGGGTGGGGGTTCTTGTTGCCTTTCCATGTTTTCTTCTCTTAAGTCGGGCGATCACCGTAGTAGGGGGGGAGGTCTTTGTCATTGGCAGGGATTCCTTTTTCCCGCGTTCTTGTGAAGATTCAGGGTTTTGTACAATATGTATTTTTCTTTTTGAATTAATGGATTAGAAGGTTCGGTGCTTGCTTCAACAAAAAAAGAAATAAAGTTATTCTAATATATATAATTAAGTAATAGTTATTTGAAAATATATTAATAACAAAACTTTTTAATATCAATAATGTAGTTTATAAATAAGATATTTTAATGTCCATATTAAATAAAATATTTGAATGCTAATTATATTTATATTATATATGGTTTGAATATATATATAAGAGAGAGTAATTAAAAAATTATTTTTTTTATGACTAAAATATTTTAAGTAATATTACTATCCCACAATCTATTATTGTTATGCTCTGTAAATTTTAGGGTTTCTCTACATAGTCATCTATTCTTGACTCTGTGAGAGGGGACCTTGCCTCATCCTTTAGCCAGATTGTTTTAGGAGTTCATGATGATTCTAGATCTAATGGTATTCCCCATTAGGATCCTCATCTTAGACATCCTTTTCATAGAGCAACAAGACGAAGTGGGGTTTCTTATTTCGCAGCAAACCCTCTGTTGGGTGCATCATGGAAATCTAGAAATCCTTAGAGTTATTTTCCAAAAGCAATGCAAGATTAGAAATATGACGTTAAATCTAGTAAGAATGAACAATATATCAAATATATGCAATATCGTGCTTCGATCTACAAATTTATTACATTATGGCCCTCTAAAAATGCTTTTATTGGGTGGATCTGAAATAAATAGAACCCCAAGGGTAAAATAGAATTTGAGTTAGGGGTTAGTGGTTTCTTTACAATCATTTTCCCCAGCCTGTAAGACATATCGAGGGTTTCTAGAGGGGGTTGTATTTTTTGAACAATGCAGGGCTCTTCATGTTCTTCTAAAAGGAGAAATATAATCCAGGGAAGGAACACTTCCTTATTTCCCTAGTATGGGTCTATATCTTTTATCTTCCCAAGGAAAATAGGAAGGAGGAAACCCTTCAAGGCATTGGCAATTCCATCAACAACTTTATTAAAATTTCAAAGGATACCAAGAGAGGGAGGTACACTTTAGATGCACGAATACATGTTTACATGAATATCTCCTAGACTCTTCCAGTCTTCATAGATATTTACTATCAAGATAATGTAGGAAGCAATATCTAGATTGTGAGCATGTCTCCTTTAGATGTAGATGTTGTCATGAATACAACCATCTTATTAGGGACTATATAATGAATATCAAGGAATCATTTGAAGAAAACCCTTCTCTGAAATATCCCATTGATTTTGGAAATGTCCCCCAGAACTTTGAATCCATAGGGAACCTCAAACCTTGAGCAAATCCCTAGATTTGAAAATGCATTTGATTCTCTCTCCTCTCCGAAGGAGTTTCCAAAGAAAGACAACATTTAATCAAGCATACAATTAATAGAAGGAAAATCCCATAACCCTCTATCAATCCTACAGAGATCGTGCAAAAGTCTCTTGAAGAGAACTGACAAAATCCATCACCATAGGAAATGAATATCCCCTTTGGAAGAAGCTAAAGCAGAAACCCTACTAAAAGATATTCTGGATGAACCATGCCTGGTTTCCTTTGCAAAAGAATGTCATGGAAAATATGTAAAGGACATGAAATTTCATCAGGCTAGGATTCTATATAATGCTAATCTTTAAAGCAATCAATTGGATTCAATTTCCTCATGCTCAGTCTTGAGGTTCAAAGGATGGATTTAAAGGTGGTCTTCAAGCAAGACAAAGAATCTAAAAAAATGTCAAGAGAAATAAAGCACAAATCCAAGAAGAAAGTGAACAATTAGCCAACTCAAAAAAAGTAATGAAGTGTCAAAGGCATTTCCCCCCTTGAAATCTTAAATATTCAAGGAGTTTTCTATGTTGTCACGATTATCATAGTTTTTTTTTATTGTCTATTATTGGTAGGAAACTTGTTAGTCTCAAGTACCTATTGGATTTTAGTCCTCATTTGGAAATTAAATCTATATGTAACTTTTTCTAATTAATGAAAGGATCTAGTTACACCACCAAAAAAAACAAATCTTACTATCCTACATTTTGGCACTTTTTCTAGTATATTTTTCAGTGAATTTTTCCTAAAACACAAAAAAAAACTTGTTGGAATAGCAAATTTAAGCTCTATAGTTGATATGGATTAGATCATTATATTGCTTGTCATCCATCTCGATGCTTTTAGAGTGGAAAAAGTGAAGGAATCAACTCACAAAACCATTTTTATTGGTGGCAAGTAGTTTGGAAAATCAGGGTTTGAAACCTTTGGGAGAATTTTGAGATATCTAATGACTTTTTTTGGGGTAAATTTTTGTTTCTCTAGGTCAACACTATTTTTCATATTCTACACAAAGATATCTTTCCAATGGTGCAGGGATCATGTTAATTGAAATACGTATGCAAACGTTATGTCACTAAGAAGTTGACCTTCTTGTTTTCACCACCATAATTCCAGAGGGTGCCACATCAACCCCCATTATTATGATTATGATGAACAAGACTCTAGAATATTCCATGTTGTGACTCTCTTTAAGAGTTGAGGTAGTCAAACCTAATGACTAGTAGGCTATCGAACTATGTTATAACTGGACCACTAGGAGGAAAAGGGGTTTCATTCTTTCGAATGCATTTTGTTCCATAGATGAGAAAAAGTAATAGAGAGGGATAGGAGATAGAATACATAGAGAGGGTTTGTGCACTATAATAGCCCATGGAACATAGGCCATACTTATTTTTACTCGCAACTATTTTCTATTCAGAGAATGAGAGTAGCACGACCTCACCTTCCAGTTGGGTTTTCTCCCAAAACGGTTTCCCAAGTCATATCTTGTGTCAAATGTGTTTGTGATTTTTTATTTCATTGTTCTATATTTTCTAGATAATTTTAACTTCCATGCATATTCAATTTATAGATCCATAAGTCTAAAGAGAAATAAAATTGTAAAAGTGTAGAATTCAAATTTTAAACATAATTTTTTCAAATCTGTAGTGACGAACTGTCAAGTGGAATATCCATGATATTTTATAGATCATATTGGTATCACAGCAAGATTATTTGGGTATATTGTGGATATTTGCAAGGATCTATATGAGCTAGGCCAAATGTCACAAAATGATGAATCCGTGAATGACCCTCACGATTCTGAAAAGGAGAGGTTTTCATGTCTAGAAGCACAAGTCACAGATATAAGTTGTAATATGAATCTCTTCATGTTTGTCCTAAGCAATAATCTCCAGATATTTGGAGAAGACGGGGGTTCTATTGTAGAGGAAAGATTAGAAGGGAGATCAGGAGATTGGAAAGAAACAAAAAACTAGTTGAAGAAAGGACACGAAAAAGATCAACCTAATTCAAGTGCCATGAATCATTCACAATACCCATTCAAAATGGAATTGATGGTTGATATTAAGTTGTACCAAGGAGATATCAACTCTTTGAAGATAAATCATTGTTTGCAACAACTAGAAGTGTATTTTAGTGTCCTTAATATTAAGAAAGAACAAAAGATTTCATTTCCACAATTGAAATCAAAGGGTCATGCCCTGACTTTGTGGGAAATCCACACAGAAACCTTGAGGTTGGAGGGATATCCTCTAGTGACTAAGTGGGAGGACTTCAAAAACCATATAAAGTCACAATTTTATCTTATTGGGTATTGATATGGCCAATGGATCCAATGGCACTACTTCAAGTGAAACTTGGGGCAAAGCCTAGAGGAGTGCACAATAGAGTTTAGAAAGATGGCCATAATGTTGGGTATCTCCCCAAATAAACTAGATGTACACCTCAAGTATTTGGGGGGTATACCCAACCATATGAGAAAGAAAGTGATGCGATTCAACCCTAGATCAATGAATGAGGCTTGTGTATAGGCACATACCTAGAGAACAAAGACCCGAAGAAAGGATAATCAAGCAGACCTAAGAAGGAGCAACATGACGCTTCTAAGGACGAGAATAAGAGAAAAGGGGGAAAAGATAAAAATACAATAGCCACAACACACCAATGAAAAGATCCCACAAACCGTTACAACCACTTCAACATTGATGGACATACAGAGGATATGTGTTGGAAGTTGCATCAAGAGATTAATCCGAAGAGAAAAAAGAAAGACAATAAGAAGAAGAATCCCATGGCCACTGATTCGAGAAACCAGGTTCAAAGTAGCTCGGATGTAGATGAGAATATTTTGTGTACATTAGTGCAGAAGTAGGTCAATCTAAGTATCCTTCAACAATAGGAAGAGAAATAAATGATCAAACTCTTCCACATAAAGATATAGTTCAAGAAGACAAATATTGATGCTCTATATGACTCTGGATCATAGGTGAATCTCATTGGAGTAGAGCTGGTAATAAAATTAGGATTGGAAGTTCATGATCATCTAAGCCCATATCTATTGGGATGGGTAAATGAGGATGCAGGTTTGAATGTAAGAAAATAGTGCAAAATTAAATTTCCCTTTAGTGTTTATTTTATTGATGAAGTAGAACAAGATGTAGTTCCCTTGATGTATGTAGAGTTGTGTTTGGAATCCCCTACATGTACATGCAAGATGCAATATTCATGTGAAGGGCCAACCAACACCATCTCATCAACGATGGAAAATCATTCACCATCAATGCAAACAAAGGCAAGTTGAAAATTTCGCTGGTAAGTGCCAGCTAAACTAAGAAATTGATAATTTCTAACAAGAAGTATGTTTTACTATTTGTAAGAGAAAATTAGCCTGTAGAAGGGTTTGTAAGAGGCAAGGAAACCCTGGAGGGGTGTAATAAGAATAAAACAACAACTGGAAGAGTTTCTACAAGCACATAAGGATTTGCTTTAGGATCCTAAAGGGTTACCACCCAAAAGGGAAGTGGAGTACAAGATCCATCTATATTCAGACCCCCCATTGGCAAACATTGGGTTGTACTAGTAATATGTTATATGAGCAAGTGAAGTGAAGAAATAATTGCAACAAATACTAGAACAAGGTGTCACTCGACCAAGTACATCACCATCTAGGTCACCCATTATCATTGTGCCAAAGAAGGACAGGACTTGAAAAATGTGTATTGATTACAAGGCATTGGAAAAAATCATGTTCAAGAACAGATACCCCTTTCCTAGGATAGATGATCTGGTAGATCAGTTGCAGCAAGAGAAGTACTTCACCAAGTTGTACTTAAAGTCTAGATATCACTAGGATCAAGTAAAAGAAGAAGATGCCTTGAAAAATACCTTCAAAACCAGGAAAGGTTTGTATGAGTGCTTAGTCATTCCATTCATCCTATGTAATGCACTAGCTACATTTATGAGGTTAATGAATGATATATTCCGCCCTATTATGGATTCATTTATTATTGTTTATTTAGATGATATATTGGTATAGAATACTACCTGGGGGAGCACATATGACATTTGACGTTGATGATGGAGACATTAAAGAAGCACCAACTACTAGCAAATCTCAAGAAGTGTGAGTTTCCACAACAGTATTTGGTGTATCTCAGGTATGTGATGGGTGGAGGAGAGCTTAAGATAAATCTTGCCAAGATGGAGGCCATCATGAAATGGAATTCGAGGGACATAACTACATGTTTGTGTTAGTTGGTAGGTTCAGTAAGATGTATGTTTTGATGCCCTGTAAAAAGACCATCAATGAGCAAGAAGCATCGAACTTGTTTTTTGACAAGTTTGGGTGCACTTTGGGATACCAAGGAGAATCATTTCAGACAGGGACATGAGATTTCTCAGTGCATTTTGGACTACGTTGTAGGAGAAGATGGACACCAAAAGAGGTATGAAACATTCCATCCACATACAAATGGGCTAAAAAAAGCATTCAACATGACTTTGGTGCAACTTTTGATGGGTCATAATCAAAAGAGTCCTAAGAACTAGGATGGAAATCTAGTATATATACAACACTCTTATAACAGAGTCGTCCAAAATTCTATTGGTAAGTCCCCATTTGAATATCTTTTTAGATATTTTTCGCCTTCACCTTTGGATATTGCATATGGGAAGCAAGGATAAGTGAGGGATGATATTATAGGGTACATCTTGAGGGCTAAAAAATTGTAGATAAGATCAAGCAAATCCATATACAAGCACAAGAGACACTGCAAAAGTCATAGGAAAAACATAAGGCCAGGAACAATCAACATAGAACAAATAAATTATTGAAGGTGCGAGATAGAGTATGGTTATAGTTGAATTGGGAGAGGCTATAAGGTCTTAATAAGAAAATAAAGGCTCTACAGTATGGTCCCTTCAAGATGCTAGAAAAGGTGGGTGATAATGCATGTCAAAACAATATACCACCATACATTCGCATTTACTCAGTTGTGAATGTAGAGAATTTGAAAATTTATTAGCCTTCCATGCTAGAGTAAGTAGAGGAATAGGTCCTGCCATATGTGGAGGATTTCTCACTAGATGCGTAGGAAGAGTTGACAGAAGATATATTCTTGCAGAAGAGGTCCAAAATTACAAGAAATTGGCAACATGAACTTTGGAATATTTGGATAAAAGGACAACTTCCAGGAAAAGTTAAATGGTACACCCAAGAGAAGGTGGAGGAAAAATTTCCTCACCTCATTTAGTAAACAAATTTGGGGGCCAAAATCCTTCCAAAATGAGGAGGTGTGATTTGGATTCGATCATTATATTTTTTTTTTCATCCATCTCAATTCTTTTAGAGTGGAAAAAGTGAAGGAATCAACTCACATGACCATTTTTACCAACAAGACCCAATTTGGAAAATTGAGGTATGAAACCTTCTAGGAGAACTTTGAGGCATAAAATGAAGTTTTATGGGGTAAATATTTTTCCTCTCTAGTGCATCAACGTTTTTCATAATCTACACACAAATACCTTTCCAACAATGCAAGAAATGTATATGCTACCCAAAATTTGACCTTTTTGTTTTCACCACCATAATTCAAGATGATGCCATGTTGTCCCCCATTATTCATGGAAAAGGGTCTAGCCACATGATTATGATGAAAAATACTCTAGAAGAGTGCATATTGTAACTCTAGTTAAGAGTTGAGGTAGTCAAACCTAACCACCAGTAGGTTATTGGGTTGTGTTATAATCGGGCCATTAGGAGAAAAATGGGCTTCATTATTTTGAGTGCATTTGTTTGATAGAAAAGAAAAAAATAGCCAAGAATTATAGGAGATAGAGCACACAGAGAGGATTCATGCATTGTAATCATCCACAAGCCACAGGTCATACTTCTTTGTACTCACAATCATTTTCTAGTTAGAGAAAGAGAGCAGAGTAGCCTCACCTTCCAGCTGGGTTTTCTCTTGAAAGGGTTTCCCAGGTCATATCTTGTGTCAAATGTGTTTGTGATTTTTTATTTCTTCGTTCTCTATTTTTTGCATAATTTTAATTTTCATGCATATGCAATTAATAGTAATCTACAAATCTAGAAGTCTAAAGAGAAAAAAATTCGTAAAAGTGTAGATTTCAATTTTTGAATATAAGTTTATGATATTTTTGTGAACTTTCCACTGGAATATCCATGGAAGTTTATAAATAGATAGTCTACATCCACATGCTCAAGTTCTCAAGTGGATTATAAAGGTGTTGTATCCATTTATGTATTAAAAATTACTATTTGTTAATCAATGAAAAATTACACATGGTATATATAAAACCAATATAGATCCATCTTAACCATAGATCTATCAAGTGCTTAGAGGGATCAAATCACTCGAGGTGAAAACCATTTTTCATTTTTTGTGAAAGAGTTGTGTATTACTCATAAGACTATAACAATACATAGAGAATTCCTCCATTTATAAAATGGAGAAGACTCATTGTTGCCTAAATATAATCATGGGAACTAGGCATATAGAACACCTATGTGAGCTTACAACTCAACACTTAACTCACTAGAAATGTATGCATTGGAAAATATCAACACTTACACCCCCTCTAAGAGAAACGTAGGGAGTAAACATAAAGAAAATTTGGGTCTCGACAATGAGGCATGATAAGGTACCCAAGTAAAAACTCTGATAAGTGGAGAAATAGAGAAAAACATGTAGGAAAAAGAAACTCTTCTCCAAAAGAGAGAAAGATACTAGTGCCTATATAACTATGGAGTTAAAATTATAGATAACCAAATGTTACAGTGAAAGGAAAAAACAAAATCTTGCTCAAATAAGGAAGTACTTAAATGTGAAGATGAGAGCCAAGAAACCTAAGCAAATTTGGTGGATCTTTGAAGTAGAAGATGTTGCAAATGCACAAGAAATGTAAACACTAAAAAATTCATCATAAATTATTTAGAGAATATAGGTGTTGGTAAAGAACCAAGATACATGCTTCAAATAGAATCAATACCATCACTTAGAAAATGAAAAATAAGACTTGAAAGTATGAAAAAATCATCTTGAACAAAGTACATTAAACACTCATGGAGATGTATGAACACTTTCCTCATCACACTAATCAAACAAAATAAATGAAAATAAAGTTATGACAATAGCATCTATCATAATCTAACTTCCTTGCCCTAAAACTCCACTGAGGGATTAACAACAATCAAAAACATATGTGATCATGAAACTTCCCCCCTTAAACACAATTGAGTGAGCAATTATAATCAATTGTACAAATACATGGCCAATAAGATACAATGATTTGAAGCCCGCAAATATCTATTCAAATGATTCTTGGTCCTTTTAAGTCATGGATTCAATGCATTTATGTTTGTGGAATGGTGTGATAGGGGACCAAAATGGACAGATAAATGAAAACATTTAGAGAAGATGAAAACATTGGCCCCTGGTATTAACTATGTAGATATATTTTTAATCCTTACAATGTGTGGACCTAACATTTATATACTATACAAAGAAATGACATATAGTTAAAACTAGCAATTGGGAGAAATGTAAATTTATATAATTTTTTTAATGTTTCAATTGGTTGTATAAATAAGATTTACCCTCCATCTTTGGTCATTGTACATGTTCTATCCTTGTTTTTTTTCATAGATACTATGTAAATTAGACTCTAGGCAACTCCATTGAGTTTTTGTTGTGCAATTGGGTAATCTCATTTAGATTTGATCTCCATTTTGGAGGGTCCTCATAGTTCCTATGATCACTAAAAATATAGTCCAAGTTCAACATACCACATGTGGTATTGAAAGGAGACATTATATACAAAGAAAAATACAAACCATTATTTTTTTTCCTTATCAATCTTGGATTTAAAACTCCATTTTATTCATAAAGGGCATTGGAAAAGGAGATGGGCATAAATATTGAAATTTTAATTTCAAACACCTTTGTTGAATTTGAAATTCATTTTTTCCTTATAAATTGATATTTGATTTGTTTTGGTTAATTAACTGGAAATTTCACATTGATATAAATTTCACAATGCTTATTGACACAAGAGACAATTATACACATAAATGTTGTTGTTGTGTGCAAATCTAATAATATTTGATATTGTCATTGCAAGCTCACTCTTTCTTCTTTTCTTTTTCATTTTTATTTCAGAAGGAAAAAATTGAACTCTGATTTATATATTTAAATCAAAGTTTACATATATATCTGATAGACTAGATTTGTACCCTCAGAGTCCTCTATATTCAACAACCAAAAAATGGGCCCAAGAAAAAAGCATAGAACCCGACATATTTAGTATCCAAATGGTGGGGGAGGGGGTGTGGAATATTTGTCAAGAGCGTGATAAAAAAATAGAGAAACCATTAAAAGGATCATATCAACATCCATTTCAATATTTGGGCACAACAAATCTAGTCGTAGCCAAGAGATTATATCCCCCCGTCATTCTGGAAATGTGCAACATAGGTCAACCCATAGGAAGTTGACCCAAGTCCTGTAGATGACTCGGTTGAAAGGACTGGAATTTTTTGTGCCCTAGATTTATATATACCTTCCCTGGATAGATAATCCACAGATTAGTTGAGCTCACGATGTATATGGGAGAAAGAAACTGATTGGAAAAATCCCTTTATCTTGTGAATTTGTTGCATCCAATGTCCCATAAGGGGAGGGGCAAAGGATGTTTTTTGTTGATCCAATCGATTGTAACTTGTGAATCACCAAAAATGTGCACCACATTCATATTCAACCACCTAGCACAATATAGGGATCCTTAGAGGGAAATGACCTCTCCCCTGTTGTTTGTACCACCACCTACATTCCAATAAAATTTCTAAGAGTATTATGTGTTTATATTGATCACAACACCACATCCACATATAGCATTTTGTGTCGCCCCATCAAATTGACCTGATGGAAGAGAAAAAGAGAAATCCTTATATACAATAGTCCTTGGAGGCTTATGTGTTGGGGGTTTTCTGTATTCCATAAAATAGGCACTTATATATGTTCCAACACGACCTATTTTAAAACTTGGTTTATTCTAAAAAAATTGGGCATTCCAACAATTCCAGATGCCCCACATATGTAGAAAGGAAGAGATTTGTTATCCTTAGGCCCATCGAACACTATATACCTCTCTAAGAGCGTCCCCACATATAGGGTTTATGGTGCTACCAAATATTCAAATTTCATAACTGGTTATTAGTTATTTTTTTCCCTCTATTCTTTCAACCAAGCTAGTAAGATAGCTACAAAAATATTGCAAAGCTAATTAAAAAGAACCTTGTTCTTGACTATGGATTTTGTATTTACCTAGTTGATGACTAGAGAGGCTGAGTTCTAAAATAAAGTGTTGCCATAGTCGAAAGTAACAATTCTTTCGCATGTGTTGCATTAATCATTATTGATGTTGAAGGTGCTACCAAGGTCCATTGCTATCCCTTAGTTTCTAGAATCTATTACCACAACTTTATGTTTTGCAAAAAAAGATTATGTTGTAGCTCAAGGTTGTTGAACTTATATTGATTGCATATTTCAAGAATATTCCAAAATTTGATAATCAATAAAAGTTCAAAAAATTGACTTCTTTCTTGAGTAATAATTTCTAAAATATTTCCAAAATCTATAAATATCTAATAACATGAATGATTCCTTAAACTAAACCTTATAAATATTTGATAACATAGGTCATTCTAGAACTAAACCTATTCACACAGCTAAAATTAAAAATAAATATTAAAAAATATACCAACCATTAGAAAAATAAATATTTGAGTAGGTGTGTATGTCAAAGCAGTTGCAGTGTATCGACGAACAACTCTTTGGATGGCCATCCAATCAAACAAGCTTACGGGAGAAAACACACCTAAAAACAAGTAACCTAGCTTTCGGGATATGCTTTAAAAATGAAAAAGGGAAACTTAAATAAAGAAATATCATCATATTTTTTAAATGTTGTGCCTCGTAAAATATGAATCTAACTCGTCACTAAAGTTTAATGTTGTTTTATCTTTGCAAATTTGACATCAATTTATCGTATTAAATTTGGTTTAAAAAGAATCACGAAATACCAATATAATGTTTGGTTTAAACACTAAGTGCCAAAGCATGCATTCATTTTTAAAACGATTAGATCATTAATCTAAGTTAGATCATTAGATCTACATTTTTTTAAATTAAAATTATGTTAAAGTTGGTTAAAATTATAATTATGTATGTCTTAAAAATTTAGGAACAAAATGAGGGAGGAGAATGGCGAGTGCTAGGGTTTGTTTTCGCAGAGATCTGATGGTGGCCACAGCCGGTCCAAAGACTGATGCAAAGCCTGAAGGCGATACAGGGTTTGGAGATACGGTGAGCGTCAATCTTCACAGTGCTGAAAGGGTCCTCTCCGTGGAATGGCGCCGACAAGGATCCCAAACCCTTCCAGAACAATATGGCAACATATCTGTGGGGTCCTACACCTCAAGGAATCATGCCTTTATGAACCGGACACGACAGGAAATGCTCAGGACCTACGCAAATAGAGACCTGCTCAAAAAACCCGGTTCGATCCATGTTTTGGTTTCTTTTCCAAACCAATCGTTAGCTGAATATGCCGAGGGTATTGGTCTGTGTGAACGATCCTTACGGCAAGGTATACAACGGGATCAAGCAGCGAGGTCTCTAATGGTAGATCTCCTCCGTGCATGGTTAAACGCGGAGGTTTTCTGGGTGATCAGAAGCGTGGTGCCAAACTACGACTCTGAACAAAGCCGCCACCATGCCGTTCTGTATTTCGAGACCAAGACGTGCCAGAACGCAAAAAGTAATGGCAGGGGGGGTCTGTATGCTGCAGATCTGCTCCCTCTCTTAATGCAGCGGCAAAAACTTTTCAGATCCAGCCCAGATCTACCTGACCCAGCCAACATTCGAGATCTGGAAATTTGCCTTCAGCCAGAGCAGGTAACAATTTCTTGTTTCCAGATATTGATTAAACCCCCTCAGGGGAAAACTCATTTAGTATGGGTTCATGCAGGGGACACTTCCATGCAGCTGAAAAAACAAATTTGGGCAGAAATGGGATACCAAGTTCAGATTCAACATCTGGTCAGTGGTCGGTGGTCTCTCCAGGACTGTAGATCGCTGGAAAGTTATGGGATTGGACCAGGATCAACCATTACTTTAAATTTCAGACTGAGAGGAGGGGCTCTGCCTCAGGGATAGACAAGCTCCTCAGGGGGAGACAAGGGGAAAAAAAACGCAGCCCAGCACCAACCAAAGGGAGGTTTATCCTACAAAAACATTTTACAGGGCAGCAGGAATTCAGGGCTCTCTTCAGATCAAGGCAGTCACATGCCCAGGCCATACATAATAGATCAGTCAGAGCAAACCCCAGCTTTAAACTTAGATTCTTCAGGGCTTGATGATTTCGTTAAGTCCTATGAAATGCAAGCTCTTATTTGTCGTTTCAACAGCTTCTAGCCTAAACCTTTGGATCTGTTCCATTGGATCTTCACCAGCTGGACCATGGATTGTGATATTCATCTATGTTCAAAGGGGTTCTTCATAGTTAAATTTACATCCAAGGAAGTCAGAGATACAGTTATCGGAGATGGGCCATGCTTTTGGGGAACATCGGGGCTGTTTATGACCCCATGGTTTCCAGATTTTGACCCAAATGCCAGTCTGGGTTAGATTATACAATCTTCCTCTGCACTTTTGGAATGAACGAGTGCTGGAAGGTATTGGGAACAACATAGGGAAATATATCAAAACAGACCTGGAAAGGATCGATGAAAGAATCTACACCTTCGCACGTATCTGTGTGGAAGTAGATTTAAGTAAAGGGCTATCGGACAATATAAGGCTGGTCTACAAACAACAGAACTGGTTACAGGTCCTAGATTATGAAAACACCGCCTTCAGATGTAGGCTCTGTAGGCAGACAGGACACTTACAAATCTCATGTCCAGAAGCCAAGAATAAAAAGAAGCAGAAAGGGAAACAAAAGAAAGGATGGCATTTTTCACCCCCAGATTCAGAGGACGAAGAATCAGAAGCAGCAGAGGAAGAGATCCCAGCAGAGAAGACCGAGGTATCTCAAGAAATGGAGAATCAGAAGGGAACCTCATCAGACAACAAGGCAGTGAAGACAAGCATGGATCCTAGTACAGGCGGCCTCAAACGGCACCACCACTCTGATACTTCAGATTCAGACAAAGAACCTGGCACACAGAATACAGAAACATAATTAGTCATTGCTTCGATCGAGCCCACTCAAGGAGAGTGGCATAAGGTCGAAAAGAAAAAGGGGAGGAAAACTTGAAGTGTGAGTCCAACTCACTGCCGCAATTCAGTTTTGCCTCTTTCTTTCTCTCTTCTCTCTTCTTTTTCTTTTTCTTTGAGCACGTTAGTCCTCTAACGGTGCGTGGGATGCAATTGCTCTCGGGCCCTTGTGGCAGCTTACGGATGTTTCTATGCAACAACTAGTGTAACTTTTCATTATTTTTTTAATAAAAAGTTACCGATTTTTTCCTTTGGAAAAAAAATTTAGGAACAAAAATAATAATAAATATTTTTATTAATAATTTGTAATATAAAATTGAAGAAAATGTTTTTATAAAACAGATTAACTTAACAATTCAATTTTATATTTTGTTGGTTTATTTTTATTTTCTTCTTCTTCCTATGTTAAAATGGTGATATAATGTTTTGGAGAGATTGTAAATTTTTATTAGTTAATTTGTTTTAATATATAGAAGATTAAGTACCCTTTAAGTATTAGGATTATGTCTATAGAAGAGTTAAAATACAAAAAAACTAGACTATGTTATTAAGTAACATAGATCTATCTTAATCTTGGATCTACCAAGACATGGCACATATCAAATTTCTAAAGATGCAAAGGCCTTTTTGAGTGCTAAACTTGAAAAAATATTTGCAACACCAGAAATTTGATTCTTAAAGGTACTTGGTATATCCAAATTTATATTGGATCTATGCCACTCTTAATAATATTATTTATATTTAAATAAATTTTACATATCTATATACATAAATATTCTTAGTTTTAATTTGATTAAAACCTTGATAATAACTATAGTATTTTTCTTATTTTTTATTTTGGTGAAATTCAAGGTTTGTATTGCCTACTAACATTGGGTTACAATTTAGATTCGATGCAGTCTACCATTGGATAGTCCTAACCAAATACAAAAAAAGTCAAACTATTCAAAATAATTTTACTCTAAAACATAACCTTGTGAATTAAATCTATAAGTCTAAAAATACTAGTTGGGCCTCTAGAAACAATAGTTGGGCTGTGAGGGCTTGTATTAAACCGATACATAGAAAAATGATGCATAAAAACTAACAAATTAACAAAAGAAACATCATTCTAAGGGATAAAAGTTAGTAGCTTCTACTTCGATGCGACCCTTGCTGCTACTAGAAAAGAAACCTAGTTTTAGAGGGAGGCCCATGTGTCTTTCACTATGCCCGAGCCTTATATCCATAGTTTGTAATTTCCTTTGCATATGACCCATGGAAAGCAACACGTCTTCTCTGGTGACATGTTTATCAAGGAGGACCATGCCAAGAAGGAATTTAAGGTGCTAGTAAATGTCCATAGTATAGATATCTAGGTTACATCTACCATTAGTATGACTTACATCAAGCACCCATTTTGCAGCTTCAGCCAGCACCTCAAAGTCAGTGAGGGTTCATCATTCGTCTGCCAAATTGTGTTCCACCTAGGTTAGTTCATCTTGAAATGAGTTGGGGGGTTAATTGAAACCTAGTTGTTGATCTTTCAACTTGCAATTAAACCTAGGTTCATCCATGCTCCTAATAATAAGTTACACCTCGACAAACTTGTGTTCATTGACATAACATAGCTTGCTACCCAAGCTAATAATGAGAGGTCATGAAAGTGGTATTCAAGGACAACAATGGGCTTGTAAGTTGACACTCAAGGGAAAACACGATGTAAGCTTTGCAGGAGAAAGCTACAAAACACATGGAAACAACCATAATGAGAGTGAAAGGAAAATGATAAGGAGACTAGACCATAACCTAGAAAAAAGAAACTCAAGAACTCACTTGACAGCTAGCATAGTGAGTGGAATGAGGGAGGAATGTGTATATAGGCTCAACTACTTCCATCCATGTCTACACTACAAAGGAGTAGGTGTTGACAAAAAGCAAGAGAGAAGCTAGGATATCACAAAGGATGGTCAACAATGTGAGTCTGTGAATCTCAATTCACTCCCAGAGAAGACATAAGTCTAGACTATCCATAGAGCACCTAGCCATTCTGCCTAGTATAAAGATGATCGAGCTAAGGAGGAGCATTTCCCTGAAATGTTGTCGAAGTATTGAGAACAATCCAAAGACCACCCCAAAAACAAGACACAATTAAGATTTGGAGCCGAGTGCCATAACAAAATGCTTTGGTGTGCCTCAAAGTGGATACCAAATCAATTAGGCTAAGCAACATGACAAACCTTGCAAGTGAGATGAGCACCATGGTGGATACTAAATTAGGTGAGAGGATTGAACAACAGATGGAGCAGTGAGTGGCAGAGTGAAGATAGGCTCTCAACATGTGAATTGACTCGCAGGCCAATTGCATGGCTTTTCAAACCTCAAGTGGGCCGTGTCACCATGTCTCTATGACACTATTTCAATGGGATGAAAAGAGCTCACCCCTACCTCCTTGCATGTCTAACAACCCATCCATGGATTAATAATACATTAGTTAAATTTTGTTTAACATGCTTTATAATTTTTTCAGTTTAATTGTTTTTTAATGTAATAAGCATAGTATTAATTTTATAAAAAAGAAAAAGAAAAAAAAAAACACTTAAAAAATATATTTTTTATAAATATTAATTTTTATTATTTCTATTAATTAGACTTAGGTTTTAAAATACTTATAAATTCTTTTAATAAATGTTTTAAAAATACAAAATTTTCAAATCAAAAGTTTAAATCATTATTTCTATTTCAAATTTCCTTTCCATGTTTTCCCAAAAAAAATTTAAATACCAAATTAGAAATTTAAAATCCTTTCCACAGAAATTTTACAATCATACCAAGGTAGAAATTTTAAAGTCATGGCAGATAAACCAAAAGAAATATATTTTAAGATCATGGCAGATAAACCAAAAGAAATATATTTTGAATACACGTACTCCCAAGTTAGAAATTTATAATCCTTTCCATATTTCCATAGAAATTTTAAATTCATGGCAGATAAATCAAAAGAAGTATATATTTTGAAGACACATTTTTCCATAGTTGTACTCAAATGCATCGGTTAACATAGCAATAGAATGATACATAGGATAAGCATAAATCTATAATGCACGTATTTGCCACCATTGCTGCTCTGTCATATAAATCTTCTGAATCTAAAATAAATCTAGAAATCATTTCAACGATTGAAAACGAGCGATAATGTCTAATTCCTCATTTATTTTGTTGGCAATTTTTCTGGCAATGAAAGCAAAGCCGGATATAAATGCAGCAAAGCTAGAATTTCCCATCCGCGAAATCGCAGGGAAGTCAAAAGAATTCGCGCTGGACACTTTCTTCTTTACCGCCAGCTTGGTCCACGCGGGCAGGAATCCCCCGGCAATACAGAGTGTCAGACAGATATTAAAACCGTGGCTGCCTTGGATATGTATAACTCCTCTCACCTTTAAACCTCTTATTTGCCGTTGACCTGTTCTTAACCAACGATTCATCGCGTAACTGCGAGGACGCTCTCTTCTCCTATTAATTCTATGCTGCGGTGCACAATCATTCGTTAACCCATTTCCAAAATTAGATCCCTTGGGATAATTTAGCCAAAGAATTCCAACTTTTTCAGATCCTTATCCGGTGAAAAGCCATTCCCAAAAGCGTGGGGAATTTGCCTTTGTATAGGGGCGCTCTTATCCACTAGAGCTTTGTCCAAGCTCTGACTCTGCAACATCTAGTAATAGCACTATATCTAACCAGTGTTTTTATTGTTCCAGATTTCAGCTCAATGGAAATTGTTAAAGATATGGAAATGCAATCAGAAGGAAATGGGGTCACAAATAACCTTATAAGTGACATCGCCCCCATGGAAGTTGTTACAGATCTAGAGGAGAATGTGGGGAATTCATCATATCCAGAGCCTGGCTTAAAAGCATGGGTGCAGAAAACTTTGTGGCATGGTGGTTCCAATTATGATGCTTGGTTTAATGCTGTTTCTGGTCAGGTAATACCGAATTATGGCTTCATGGCTTCATGACTGCAATCAGTTTAGAGTTAGTTTAACTTTTGTTTATATGGGTGTCCATGGAATTCCACATTCTGAACTATTGCTAGAATGATTTATTGATTCATCGGGTATCAGAAATAAGATATAAACTTTGTATATATTGAATTGCAGGTTGGCCAGGTGATCCTCTCCATGCCTTATTCCTACTCCCAGATGGGCTTTGGATTGGGGATTTTTTTCCATCTGTTGTATTCTATAGTAGGGATTTGGACTTGCTACATGCTTGCATGCCTGTATTTGGAGTACCGAGCTCGTAAGGAAAAAGATGGTGTCAGCTTCAAGAACCATATTATCCAGGTCTGAACTCTCCTTGTCTTTGCTTAGCTTCCACTGACAGTAGATAGTTTTGATATCCAGAGATTGTTGAATTGTCTGGTTAAACGATGCATACAGTACCACGAAGTCATGGGCTACTTGGTTGCACCTTGGCTCAAGGGGGCTTGTCTCTTCTTCAACATTGTGACCATGGGAACTGTGGCAGTTGTACAAATTATTGCATGTGCAAGGTAAATTATTATTAATTTTTGCATTTGATTAAATTTCTAATTGTGAAATGCTCCTAAAATCTAATGAACATGAATGCAATGAAATAGTTGACTTTATTCATCTCAGCCCAATTTCAGAAATCTACAATCCACATAAGGATTAGCCTTAATTACACCTTCTACTTTTCTGGAAAGAAAAGATCTTTATTGTAATTTCTTGAAGATACTTCTGCTACTCTAAAATCTATTTTAAAAAAGGTTTGCTACAAGTTATATTTGGTCTAACTTAAGGACATAAGGACATATATATTATGTTGGTGAAACATTTGCAGCAACGCCTATTATCTGAATTCGGATTACAGCAAACGAGAGTGGGCAATCATATTTGGTGCCATATCGATGTTAACAGTTCTACTTCCATCCTTCCACAATTTCCGAATATGGTCTATCATTGGCGTGCTGACTACAACATACACAGCCTGGTACATGGTCATTGCGGGCCTTCTTCATGGCCAGGTTAGATCCGGTTCCTCGGACAAAAAATATATATATTATGAATAAATTTATATTTGAGGCAACATAGTGAAAAGGGATCATGAATAGATTTATATGTGAGGTAATATAATCTATTTTGGTAGAGTAGATGGTAGAGTAGAGGGTGATATGGTGTTTTGTTAAGATATTTAATGGAGTAAAAGTCATCGATTTGGAACTGACTGTGAAAAAATTTAGCTATGCTAAGAGTTTGTATTGCTATGCTATGTGCAATACCTAGGTGATTTTAACAGCGTAAATGCCCCTGGATCTGGCTATTCAATCAGAAGCTAAACTTGTTAATCATCTAACGACTCATATTACCTAACAAACAAAAAAAACATATTTAAAAAATATAACAAATCCATTTTGATATTTATCTGAAATAGTATTCAAAGTCATATCTTCTAAAATTTTATGCAGATAGAAAATGTCAAACATTCTGCCCCCGTATCTATGGAGCAGTTTTTCACTGGGACTACCAACATACTGTTTGCATTTGGAGGCCATGCAATTACCATGTATGGCATTGAGTTTTGATTGTTTTTAAGTTTGGCACAAAGTTTTATTCTAAGAGAAAATACAATATTAGGCACAATTCACAATTTTCAATTTTTGCTACTGTTATCAGAGAGATTATGCATGCTATGTGGACCCCAAAGTCATATAAATATGTGTACCTAGCAACAGTGGGGTATGTGATGACAATTACCATGCCACACTGTATAATACTCTACTGGGCATTTGGAGACGAGCTTTTAACGCATTCAAATGCCTTCTCAGTGTTGCCTACTTCTACATTCAGAAGCATAGGTTTGGGCTTCATGATTGCTCACCAGGTGAGAAAATACAATATGTAAATGGGTAAATCAAAGCCATCTTTATAGAAATAGTTTCTCGTTTCTATTATAGTAAGTTAGTTTAGGAATGTGTTTGCTTTTTATGGATAATGCAAGATTTGATATGGTATTTGTATGAAAATCTATTTACACTTACAATGTTGATCTATGTTTATCATTTATTTCAAATATATTTTAACCTACAACTCAGTGATATTTTAAAATATATTGGTGTGTTCGACTATAGGCAATTGCCTTTGGGCTGTATGTGATGCCACTGAACTTCATGTGGGAAAAATTGCTCCATGTACATCAATCACATTATCTGGTCAGAATCGTAGCGAGGATCCCAGTGGCAATTTTGCTGTGGTTCTTGGCATTGATGTTTCCTTTCTTTGGGCCTCTTAACAGTGTAATTGGCTCTTTTATTATGAGCTTCTCAGTCTATATAATCCCATGTGCTGCTTATCTTATTGTCTTCAGGACAAAAACCTCCAGACAGGTATAATTTCGAATGCACTTCTGAACGCTAATTTAATTTGCTTAAATTACAATTTATGCTGTTGATAACCATAGTATTAATTGAATTTGAACTGGGCTGGCGCATGTGCAGGATGCTTCGGAAAAGGGAGGAACGTGGATCCCAAAATGGAAAGGGATTTGCACCATAAATTTGGGTATTGTAGTCGTCATCGGAGTGCTGGGATTCGGTTTTGGGAGTTGGGCGAGCCTTTCCAACTTGGTTAAACAAGTCAATACATTTGGAATTTTTGACAAGTGTTTTCAATGCTCGCACAAGTAAATCTTAACCAGAGAATATAAAAAATTACTGATCACCTGTATTTTTAACAACGTTAGAATTGTCTCATATGTTATCTATTCCATATATTTATTCCAAATACCACCTGGTCAGTGAGATATATTTTAACAATGTTTGAAATGTTCGATACGTTATGGTTTGAAAATATTTGATTCCAAAGTCATGTATTGAAGATATTTTACTCGAAATATTACTATAAAAATAGAGATGTCGAGGCCAAGCACATGCATTTTATTTTAAAAGTACGTGAGATGAACTGTATGTT
The DNA here is from genome assembly GCA_000404065.3 of Pinus taeda. NCBI lineage: Eukaryota > Viridiplantae > Streptophyta > Pinopsida > Pinales > Pinaceae > Pinus > Pinus taeda. The sequence continues at coordinate 28,161 of APFE030515077.1, forward strand.
TGATAGAGGTCAATGAGCTCAATGGTGTAATATTTTATCCGGAAATCATGACTTGACTGTCACATGAAATTTGTCTGGTTTGTCGGGAAAGTTGAAGGTATCCGAAGATATTTACGGGTCAAGAAATTGTATACAGCATAGGGCATTGTATATAGTAAAGGTTTCCAGTTGTGATAAATACTTTTTAGTGGATTTGTTCAAGCATGTAAAAGTTTTTGCGAGGAGGGCAATTTTCCAGTTAGAATATGACATTTTTAATTTTAATTTTTATATTTTAGATTAAAATTGATAGTGATTTGAATCATTTTTTTTATTGATGGAAATAGATTTAGCACTTTCAAGGACTTTTAGAACATCTAGAATTTTGAAACTTAACAATTGTAATTTGGATTTCTAAAAAATTCCACTCGAAAAAGTCAATCTCCTATTTAGACTAGTTTTTCTAGTTTTGTACAATGAACTTGTTTTTTTTTACACGCTATTAATTTATATATATATTTTATTTTTTATAAGTTTTTTTTGTCAGTCAAAAGTCTTCTATTAAGTTGTCAAAAGATTAGATAGAGTCTAGCCAATCACCTTTGATCTTCCAACTTCATTGACCAAATTTGTTGGCCAAAAGAGCAACACAAAAACTAGATGCAAAATGCCAAATTTTCCTTAGTGCGTTGATGGTAGTAGGATGTATGTATATCCTAGGGCTGTTTTGGTCATATTAGTCATTTTCAGGAGGATATGGACACTCAAGATCACCATGAACATGGAACTCAACATCAGCCAGGCACCCCTCCAACTGCTCCATGCACTCGATAAGCCTATGTTGGCCTCTGTGAAGTGACACTTGCCTATCCTGAATACTCCATTGGTTATGTTGGGGATTGTTCGTGAAATTGATAATTTCATTATGATCCTTGTGTATGTCCTACCTTAGTTGCTTGAAGTGCAAGTGACATGTCTCAATTGTGTTTCGAGTGTGTCAAGGAAGGTGGGGAGAACAAAATGGCTTGGTGAGTGCTTCGGATTATCAGCCACCACCTCCTTCGGGTCGACGTCCTGAACATCACCTCCATATTTTTTCTCCTTCGCTCTTTTTTGCTCCACTCCCTGATCGCACAAATCGACTCCTCGTCGTGCTCTACCCCTCTGCCTCATCATTTTCACCTCACTGCTAGTCTAAGATACCCAACACTCCTCTAGCACTGCACCCCAAGCCCCCGATTCCTCTAACACCCAATCTCTCACTGCGATAACCCTAAACGATGGGCACCACTCTGTTATAGTGCACCGCCAAATCCTTCTGAACTTGACACCACCAAACCCCGCTAGATGGCTCCAACACCTATGATTACCATTACAGACCCTTGGATACCCCTTGAAAACCTTAATTTTGCAAAGACAAAGCGCAAAACCACGTTCATTTGGCCCAATCAGGGTCAAGCTTCTCCTCTTAATAGGTCTAATGCTGAAAGATTTAACTAAAGAAAAATTAAGTCCACTGCACCAGAAATCACATCCCTCATTACCTCTTGATTGTACATAATTATGTTGGAGGCTCCAGAGACTCGACCTCCCAAGAGTCGTCAATACCAAATTCCACAAGTAAATGAGTGTCCCCACAACCCCCCTCCCCACTGTCACTACTATGAATCAGGGGTGGTTGGAAGCCTAAACTTTGTTGAGCCTGAAACTAGAAACTCCAGGGACCAACTCTACCAACACCATGAGCAAACACACTATAAAGATTGTGAGAGTCAATTTGGAAGCTTACCAATGCAATTAGAACAAAGCACTAGCGCCAAACTTGTTCTGGGATACCAGTTCCACAAACTCTCTAACCTCTCCTCTCCTCTCCACTTGCGAACCTCTCCTCTCCCCTTCCATCGCTAGATAAACATCAATTGCACCCCTCTCCAAGATCCCAAATCAAAGAAACATCAATTGCATCCCTCTCCAAGATCCCAAATCAAATAATGATGAAGATATCTCGCTTATGATCATTCACTTGTATCCTCAAATTCTACATACGAAGGGGTTTGGCCTATACAAGCACTTCGCTACAACTACCACCTTCAACGCTGCCCATATCCAAATACACTAATAGTGCTCTCCATCGACCCACTTACTCGTAAGTATACCTCTCCATGCTCTCGAACCGTAGCCTCGTGTACTATTCTCCCTTCTCGAGCAAGCATCGAGGCATTCCTTCGTGCCCCTTATTTTGCCTATCCGCCACCCCATGGGCGTTTTTTTATAAACTTATTATATGATAGTCGTTAATAAAAAAATTATATTTCCAAGAGTCAATTCGCAGAGTTTTTCGTTTTTCGTTTTTTCTGTAACATTAGAGTTATGCGGAATCACATGTCAATATTCGCAAATAGCTGTCAAATACGGGCCTACACTGAAGTATAGGGTCCTCAAATACGTAAAATGGCTGCATAGGGGTCCTCAAATACGTACAATGTTTTCCTATACGGGTCAATAGACGTCGAATACGGCCAACACACCAGCATAGCAGTCCTCAAATATATAAAATTCATAGAGCGTTTCTCACTTTTATTACAAAAATTTGACGACTTGTATTGATTTGAAATTCCAACCTAATTGGAGTAAGGTTGGAATTTGAAAATGGTTTAGATTATTGTATGCTTTAATTTTGAATTAAAAATTAATAATAG
>APFE030515078.1:0-12509 GCA_000404065.3 Pinus taeda
GGAAAGGAAACTCCAATAATCCTTTTTCGTCATATAATCCCTTAAGTCCGAAAAAGTATAAAATAATACGAAAGGGATGAACTTTCGATAGTTTTAACGAGCCGAACAGGACAAGCACTCGATCTTTTTGTGTAATAATCCCTCAGGTTCAAAAAGATTAAAATATAGAGGAGGGATAGCACTTTTCGTAACTTTAACAAGTTGGAGAGGCCAATTTCTCGGCAATATTTTCATATTTTACGAGTTAGATGAAAAGAGCTTAAAAGAGACTCATTTTTTGAGGAACGAGTGACAATTTCAGGTAGCAGCTGATTCCAGGTAAGGTTTGGAATTTTCCAATCACGATAGTGTCACAAGGATGGCTAAGAATATCACTCGTTGCAAATTTTCCTCAAAATGGGTAAACAATCAAATGGAGGTGTATGATCGGCTAAAACAGAGTGGAGGTGATGATGAGAACATGACCAAGGCTCAAAAGCTGATTATAATGGGTTCATAATGGTTATTTACTGGAGATTGGTTCATTTTTTAATGTGCTTAAACTCTTGGGGGGAAACATTTGCTCATTTCTTGGGTTTAATTTTTAATGAGCTTGAACTCCACATAAAAATGGCTTGTGCCAGTCATATAATAAGGACATCTCATCGATAGATTCCATTTTTTTGGAGATTGCACCTTTCGAAGCTTTGCTCCATGTCCTTTCTTTATGCAAGCTAGGAATGACCAATCCTACAAGTTTAAAAGGTTGAGAATCTACAAACTATGAAAACAAATGGTCACTCTTCACTTCCACGCAAAAAGGTTTGCATGCCCCCAGGTATAGCGAAGTAGAGTTTCGAGGTTACCCTTCAATTTGTAGACAAAACATTTGTTCTATCGTGAAAGGCATACCTTTTAATGAAGGTATCTTATTCCAGTCTAATCCCATCTTCCTATATGGAATGGTGTTGGACCGGTCATATATCCTTCACGGAAACCTACTCTATACCTAGATTTTCCCTGCCGGAGCAGGCCAGGGTGCATGCCCCTGGGTTTCAGTCATGTTCCCTGAATTACTCGCGTTCTTCAGGTGGACCGACGGGAGCTTGATGAGACATTGCTTGCATGAAAAGACCATTTAGGGATAGAATTTGACTATTAGCTATGTGTGAGCCGGGGAATGAAAGCTAGTCTATGAGCTGGACCATCCTGCCGTCATGTGGAAAACACATTACTTGAAAGAGTGGGGAGACAATGGCTCCCATCCCATAAATATAGTCACGGCCAAGGAGTAGACTATAGTCTAGAGGTCGTCAGACTACCATTACATTTATATAAACAGTTATCATTCTTAAAGTAATAGGCGCATTTGGAAGGATCCCTAACGGTCGAGTGGTTCCTTTGACAAAGCTTGTCAGATTTCTCATCTCAGGCATAAGTGATGGTGAGCCAAGCGCTTCCCAAGAAGTTGAGGAAAGGATACAAACAGAAGCCCATTCATCTATGATGGTACTGACCATGACCATTCTATAAGCTTGTATAATGATTTGGAATGGTACATTAGCTAGTAAATGAGGTTTGCCTACTAGATTCCAATTGAAGGAAACGACTAGGTTTCTTGGAGGTGGGATCGAATAGACGGCTGGATATGACTCTGACGAACTTCCTTCCTACAGTAAAGGAATGGGAAGATTTCTCCCATGTTCATTGGAATCTATGTTTATGAAAAGAATTTTAACAGTGTCATTCTCATTCTCTTCAGTGACTCTATCATCTGAAGATGGACCTTCCGAAGGCAAGACCTGGTCAACTGCAACCTCGATCTTTCGATTTTCATCTTGCGTTGTTTAAGAGGGTTTATCTTCAATGATATATGCTCTGATTGACCACAAAGGCGTGTTAGTCAGATTTTCAACTAGTGATGGACTCAGTAAGAGTTTCTTATATCCACGAGGAAGTCGTAGCGGTGAAGTAGGACGATTATCCAAACTCTTTTAGCTTCATCTAGGAAGGGACAATAGTGGACGACATGATCTCCTTCACATATCTTACAAGGAAATTTATATTTCCTTTTCTGTCCAAATACTTCACTTTCACTAGTTGACGGTGTACTTTCAACATGATCAGAGGTTGATGACACCGGATTGTGCAAACAAGGAAACCAATCCCTTAAGATCCGAGGGATGCAAGGACAATCTCAATGATAGTGGTCTCCTTTGCAAATGACACATGGAGATTTAGGCTTGGATGGTGCAGTGTGTGGATTTTCGCTAGACAATGCATAGTTGCTCCTTTTTGCCTTTGGCTCCTTCTTCTTCTTTTCCTTCGTCTCCTTCCCCTTCTTCTCCTTCTTAGTCACTTGATTTTTAGCTTTACCAGCTTCATCAAGCGAAGAGGAAGGAGGAGAGGGAGAAATGGATAAAGTAGAAGGTTCAGGGGTAACTCTAGTATCATCTAGTTGCTGACTTGATTGTTCAGGAATCACGGTGTTCTGAATGATGAAGGTCGAGAAGAGCCATATTGGCAAACCAATCATCAATCCTGGAAGTGGCAATGTGGCCATATGAGGTGCGCTAACATCTCCCCAAGAGGAGAAAGGACTAGGATTTCCTCCAATGGGAAACCCTTGGTTGGTGGAACCATTTTCCTCAACCTAAGACCAATGCAGCAATAGTGATATTATTTCAATTAAAATAAATTTCAGATGCTTTGACACAACTTGTTATTTCAATTTTTAAGAGACGAGAAAAAACAAAAGATGACTCTAGTCACCTTCAATTTTTAATGAGCCTGAAGTGAGAAGTACTCAGATGGGCCTTTTCCATTAAGGATTCTAAAAAGGAATGAAAGAGACTACTCTGGAAGTCTAGACAGAGGGATTACCAAACCAATCACAAAACTGCAAAATACTTTTTACGGTACAACAGTCAATCTTCCCGAATGCTGTGTTTAGTGCATTGTGATTGATAGGGCGACAAACACGGCTTCCTAAGGATAAAGGATATAGCCTATTTTGGTCTCCCAATATATACTCGATGGTACGTGGTAGCACAAGTTTGTACTGGAACTTGCCGTCTGAAAGGGGAGGAATCACCCAACCAGTAATGACAGCGATAGTTGCTAGGCTTTACGACGCCAGAATATGTCTCTAGCCTAGACTTCTAAATGTTGCGCATTAGGTTCCAAAGAATTTTTATGTTCATTGAATTTATTTTATAGTAGACCTTGCTTCAGAAATTTTTCTAACCCAACGGCATCCTCTCAGCATGAAAGCCCTTCTTCACCTCATGAAAAGCTTAGATCACCCAACACTATGATATTGCACCACGAAACCAACAACACTTCCTTACAAGATACAAGATTCCAACCTTTGGATATCTGGGATGAGGGATCCATATATAGATGATTGTAGGAGGGTGAGTCAGCTTCTAGGATTTTGATTAGTGTCTTCTCTCTAATAGTCCTTGATTCCACTTGGAGATTGAAGTTCTGTTACTCATCCGTGGGCGAATTCAGAGAGGCATGTGCCATAGGAGAAGTTTCTGGAAGATTCCATGATCATCCACCTTGCAAACTATCTCTGCCATTTGTCTACTCTTGCCCATCACAGCCTACAGAAAGGCTTTCCAATATGCATCGCACATTTTACACTGAGCAGGTGAGATGCATCACACTCTCTGCACTGGGCAGTCTGTATGGTGCGATTTTGACCAGTTCTGAGCAGTTTTCCATGGAGAACTTCTGAGAGATGATCTAATCAGTCGATCTTCCTCCTTTAGGGTGTGAAGCAACACTTTTAGCGACTTAGAAGCAATTGACTTATGGACATATATGATTGGGGTCGCAGTGCCCAAAAATGTCTATAACATATATGGCCACATTGTCCCTTTCAGGAATTACAATTGGCCTGCCACTATGGCTATTCTCAAACTCTATGGTTCAAAATCTCGCATTTCCGCCGTAATCAAATTAGCATCTAGATGATACTAAATTTGACCCTTCGCCTTCTTCTTCATTTGTTTCTGCCTGCCCTTCTTCCTATTTGCTTGGTAAAAATACTGATGCTAGTAACCAGGTGGCTGAGAAGAAGTAGAAAGGGAAGGAGAAGAAGAAGAATGGGAGGTGAAGACAAAGCCCAAGAAAGAGTGAAAGAGCATTGACTAAAGATAGTTGGGAAAGGACAGGGGGATTAGTGGATTCCTCATCCCTCTTCAAATTCACAAAGAGTGAAGTCAAAGCAGAGAATATTATTAGAATGGCACAATAGAAGTTTATGGTGGCCTACCCAAAGACCACTTCAATGGGAAGTCCAAATCTAACGGTGGAAGGAAAGGAAAATGCCTTGGTTGCAATAATTATGGAGATTATGCGAAGGGGCATCTGAATGGCAGGGAAACATCTCTTGATGAAGATAAAAATCATTCTAGGGACATCTTCAATGATGGAGGGAATGACATGTAATGCGGGTCATGAAGGAAATAAAGGGTGCTCTCTCTAATTTGGTAGAGATGGAAACAATTGTGGGATTCTACTTGGAGCCGATGCCACCTATCTCGAAAAGGGTGTAGAGAATCTTACCCCTCAATTGAATGAGGGTAACTCAATTCATTTATGAGAATCTCTTTATGTACCTATTCGCAAGAAGAACCTGGTGTCCATTTCAGTAATGGATGTCAAACATTTGAGGATGGAATTCATCGATTGAAAATATGTGTTCGAAAATAGAATTTTCAAAGATCGTTTTTCTCATGGGTTCAGGGTTGGCAATTTGTATCAAGTTGCATAATGGTCCATTGGGTATCATGTCAATTGACATATCTAATCTATAACACTAGAGGTCTACTTTATGGGGCCCTACCTGATGTGAGTCAAATGGTGAGAGGGATGACAAAATTAAAAAGAGCATGAAGGTACATGTTTGAGATGTACCAAAGGAACATATTACAAAGGGACCATTCCCCTCATGTAGCAAGTCCACAGATTTGGAACAACCTAAGGGGTTTGAGATTCATGATCGGGAATCTCATGTATATATGTAGAAGAAAGCCCTTTATGGCTTGAACCAAACATCCTGGGCTTAATATGAGAGGATAGTTAGATATTTGATAAAGCTGAGATTGACTAGGAGTGAAGTTGATCCAAACCATTGCATGAATGTTGTGGATGATAGACCTCTCATACTAGCAACTTATGAGGATGACCTCTTTCTGACAGGTACAAACCCTCTCAATTGTAGAAGTAAGAGGAAATTATATTACCAATGTGGAATGATGGACGGCAAGCCCATGACTACCTCGAGGATATTAACTTTCAGAAGCTATATGGTAGTGATGCTGGACTATACTTGGGAAATGCCTTTGGGTTTCGTAAACTCATTCGCACTTATGTTCTTGGTTAACTTCCATCTAGACATATGATTTGTAGTTAGCATGTTTGTCTCATATTTTGGCTGAGCCTCACTATATTGGTGCCAAGAATATTCTCAGACATCTTTGGGTCACAATCTCTCATGAATCGAGATACACTACCGGGAATATGAGGTTACATGATTATTCGAATGTTGACTAGGCATGCTATGTGGAGGATCACTGGATCACTTCTCAGTTCTCATTCTCTTTGATTTCTACTTCGATATGAGAAGGAAGTAGAAGTCGATTGCTATAAGCACTGCTCAGACTAAACTATGAGTATGATCTCGTGTGAAGCTACCTAGTTGTGGAAACACTTCAGCGAGCTATTTGTACACATGATGAATACCACCATGATCCTTTCTCACAACTGGCGGGGGGATTCGATCACTGAGGAATCAGATACTACCCTATATGGTATATGGTACATCAATGAGTGAGAAGGCTCCATCACGTTCAGACTGATGTATAGGTCGCAGACATTTTTCCAAAGCCTCATGGAAAGGTCAAATCTGTGACTTTCCTGAATGAATTGGAGCCATTGAGAGGCCTTCCTGTAAGGTTCCTACATGTTGCATGCATTGAGCTCTGCGAGCTCATGGGGTCTTGGGGTACTTACTCGTGCAACACATGACCATAGGATGACTCACCTAATGAAAATGAAAGCATAAATCTCCACACAAAGCATTAACAATAAAAATATAGATGAAATCATAAAGGAGCACTATTTTTTAATAGTTAATAGATATTAATTAATTAGTTGTTAGCTATTAATTATGAAACTATAAATGATAGAAGCACAATATTAATAGCAAAATGAATTGTAACTATTAATAACTGTAATAATTAAACAATAACAATAGTTTCCTAAACTATTACATTTTTATAATACTATAGCTATTAGAAAGAAACTTATTTACCTATAATACTATAATGATTAACTATTTTCATTAATAGTTAATAATTAATAAGTTAAACTCTCCACTGTAATAATTATTGCATTTAACTATTATTAACTTAAGGATAAATAAATTATTGTGCATTTAATTATTCGCGTGAAGTCACTATTGACTCTACACCCCTCTTCAATACTCTTTAGCCATTTTATTTTGATTTCAATGGTTGTAGTAGTGTCTCGCCACAATGAAAATGAAATCAAAAATCTCCACGCAATGAATTAATGACAAAGAAGTACAATTCTTTAATAACTAATAATTATAAATTATTATTACATTTTTAGAATAATATATTTATTATAAGGAAATTTATTAACCACTTTGCATTACTTTAGCTATTATATGTAATTATTATTAATTTGACTATTCATAGATTATTTTACATTTAATTATAATTATTTTACATTCAGGTTTGTCTACAAAATGCACAAGAGAAAATTGATTTTTTTCAGCTCGAATCTCAGCTACAACAAGAAGAATTAAAAAAAAGGAGTCATTCTGAACATGTTTCTGTTCAGATCATTGAGACTACAACCCATCAAAAGCAAGTCAATAATGTTACATTTGGTTCAGATTTAGTACCCAATAAATCAGCAGTTGTACATGTAGATGAAAAAACTCAATATGCACTTCCCAAGCCCATCATCAAACCTTGGGAACAACTTGTCCACAACAAGCACAAAAATGGCCTTGGATATGAAAAGGACTTATCCTTTCATATTCCAGCCAACTCAAAGCTAATTCAATTTCAAACTACTCGATTTCTTGAGGATGATTCATCTTCACCTGCTCTTCATGATAGTTCACCATCAACTGTTTTAGATTCTGGTTCTCTTCCATAGCATCAACAACAACAACAGATTATGAAATGCCAACACTCTCACGAAGTTGGCCATCTGAAATATCACTATTTTGATCTTCATCCATGTAAGCACTGTCATAAAGCCAGTCATTCTTCAAATAGATGCCTTAGAAACAAACATCCTGTAAGAACAAAGATTTATCTTGGATGGATCGCTTCTTGGCAATGGGCATCAATATCCAAGATGATATTCCTATCACATGTTAGAACTTGTTCCAAAGTATTGAATAGTATTGCAGTTGATGTTTCTCCATCATCTCACCTTGTATGTGATAGGGGGGAATTGATGGTCATCCACAAGCCTCAAAGTCACGTCAAGCGAGCCTGAGCCATAACCTACCACACCACTTTCAGAGTTGTAGCCAGAGACAAAGATGCCCCTGAGCATGCCTTCAGTTGGTAATCTCGGACACTTCCTCTAGCAGAAGACTCTAGCTTCTTGCTAGTTTTGGAGGAGTTCCAAGAATTACATTAAGCATCCCAGAGTTGTTGGTCATCCTTAAACCATCACAGCTTGAGACTTCCCTTTTCAGGTTGAATTTCTCCCTTTTATGTGGGGTGAAACCTCTTTTTCATGGTTGAAGGTTTCCCTCTTCAAAATAATAGGATCACTTCCTCTAGCAAAAGACTTCATCTTCTTGCTAGTTTTGGAAGAGTTCCAGGAACTGCACTAAGCATTCTAGTCCTTAAACCACAACCCTTTATACGAACATTTCAGAGAGCACATTCAGCCTAGTGCTACCATCATTTGTGCACATTTTTTATTACATATATCTTCTTGGACTAATACATACCCTTCAGATTAAGGGGGGAATGTTGGACACCTAATCCTCAATGGGTTAGTGTGGAAGTCGAATAGACAAAAGGTCCAAGAGACCTTGAGATGTGGAACCCAACTGTCAAAACATGTACTATAAATGTATATCATTTGTTAATAAAGATGTATTCTCATGTTTTATCTTTTAGATTATGTTGTTTCCCATGTTTGTTTAACATGGATGACACAAATGGTGATGTAATTTCTCGAATAACACCATGTTCGAATAATTGTTGCAACCACTTCTTCACCTCATTTAATTTTTGGTGACAAGGAGTCCATAAAAAACTAGATCTCATGGTCCACTTCCCTCTTATGTGGTATCCATTTAGGATCCTTGAATACACCCTTATATGCCTATAAAAAATGTTATAGCTGTTGTTTACATCAAGGGTGGTGGGTTGTTTGTAGGTGTTAAGGATTATCATTCAAAACCTGAAATGATCTCTTCTAGTTCCGGTGGGACTTCTTCTCGAGTTTCCTTTGGAATATCAGTCATCAACCTCTAATTATAGATATTCAACTAAAACAACAGAACTATTGAATTTACTCGAAATAAGGAAAACCTTCACTTTTCCCACGGAATAAAAAAGAGTTAAAACTTTGGTTTATAGCCTCGTCGCATCCATCCTTCACAAAACTTTTTTGTGTTAACTCTCCACCATCAATCTTAACACTCTGTCCAACAATCATCATTTACCCTGCTTACAAACTAGCCAGATGATCTCTACCATTGATCAATCTCGCTTGATCCAACAGTTGATGTGGAATCTCACATGGATTCTTAAGCAATGTTTAATGATCCTAGAGCACGTGAGAAAATAAATTTTCTTGTACCACATGTCGGCTTCTAAGTGTAATCACGTGAAAGTTCTAAATACAACTTACCACCTTGTGACCACGCAAGAAACAAATTTCTCCTATGAGGACCTCCTTTCTATTCTGTTTAACTTCTATGTTTGTTGGCATGTGATAACCATTAGATCTATTTCCTCTGTTAATAAGATGGTTCAAACTTCTTTCTAGGGTTTCTTGTGAATTTATCAACTTTTCTTCATTCCCGCAAGGTTTTTAGCTCTTCCACCAAGTTTAAACTATGTCTAAGTTATATTTAGGATATCGCTAACTAAACTCTATGGATTCGAAATACATCCTTATTAACTCAATACACAATGAATGAAGATTTAAATGTGATAAAAAAAGATTATATAAAATCCAACTTTTAAAGGCCAGACTAGAAATCAACAACACTCAAAGATATTTTGAAGGAAACTGAAAACTATCGGGACTCACCATTTATGTGCAGAATACACATAAATACAGAGAGAATTCCATTTCTTTTAGTGTATAATCCTCCACAAAAAAATACTTTTACATTCTTTCAAATCTTACATAAATACTTGTACATACAACAACCAGATCCTAAATCAGGATCGAAACTGCCTAATCCCATCTAATATACATGATATTCTCCTCAAGATCTCAACCACTTGAATTTATTACATGGTAATCCAAATCCATAAATTCTAGCTGAAATCCTATCTAGAAATCTTTGTAAAGTGATAGCTAAAGGATCCCACTCCTTTTCTTGTAAATGATTTTTGTAATTTTGGAATAAAATTCAAAGCCTTTAGTCTTTAAGCATCATGCTCCTACATCAAAGGGTAACTACATATAGATGTACTTAATGAATAAAATCATCAATCATATAAAATATGGATTTGCATAGTCACCTTTATTTTTGCATCATAACTTACCCATCACAATGAATATGGGTTTGGATGATCTTGAACCTCCAATCCCAAATTTTTGACCATTTTTGTTGTAATGTGATTGTCCTATGAGCTTGAGCCAAATATTTTCATATCAAAGAGTTTGATATTTAATTCTCTTACTATTGTTGAAGGATACTTACATTAACCTCCTCCAACACATATATACACACAATCTTCTCATCGATATCAGTAACAGCCCTCATGGAAATTCCATGTAATAAAATTAAATAAAGGAAAAATTAAAACCACAGATGATGGGGCACTTAATCCAAGTTGAATGTTGGCAAAAATGTCCTTTTCGCATATTTATTTACAAAAATAATGGAAATTAGGTGAAGAAGGAGCTGGAAGGTCACGTGTTGCATGTGGGGAAGAAAATGAAGGAAATTAATGGAAAATGAAGAAAATAGAGGCCTCATTCATAAAAAGGATTTTGAGGATCAATTGGTAACCTTTTGTTTTTTCAGTGTTGGAGTTCTCTCATTATTCTCTCTCTCTTTCATACTCTTGGAGACTTAAAGTTTTCCTGGAGCACTCTTAGGGGGTGTGGCATACTTGGGTTCTTGGGGAAAGAATGCAAAGGAAGAGCAAGAAAGTGAAAGAGTGCATCAGGATCAGCATCAACATCAAATTTTCATGTAGGTACCAAGTTGCATGTATGATTTATTCACTAGTTTTGGCATGCATGGCATAGGCACGTGAAATATTAGTCATGCTTTGGCATTGTCATGGAGGATTTCTTGGATTAACAATGTATTGCCTAGCGTGTCCATTACCTAGATAGCCGTGGATTTTATGGGTTTATTTCCTTGTATTGCTTTCATTGGTTCTCATGTTTCCTTAGCTTGGGTTGAGTTATTATTCTTGGAAACACTAGATGGATAAATGTTGTGGAAGCCCTTTAACAACATGGGTTGAGTTACTTTTCCTCGAAGCCTTGGCTAGACAAATGCACTAGAATCCCTTGGTGGGTTGAGTTAATAGTCCTCAAAGCCTTGGTCCGAAAAACTATATGGAATTCCAACCACAACTATGGGTTGAGTTACTAGTCCTCGAAGCCTTGGCTAGACAAATGCACTGGAATCCCTTGTTGGGTTGAGTTAATAGTCCTCAAAGCCTTGGTCCGAAAAACTCTATGGAATTCCAACCACAACTATGGGTTGAGTTACTAGTCCTCGAAGCCTTAGTTGGAACAAATGCTCTAGAAGCCTTGGAAGGCTTGGATAGATACCAATGTGATGATGATTTTATGATGCACGACCACAAGGTGGAGTCATTATTTAATGGGACAAGGTGGATGGCCTCTAGAAGCCCTATATGAGTTTCTATCGATGTGTTCTAAGAGATCCCACATTCATGCTTGGAATATGGCATGGGGGTGAATGGCTGAAAAGATATTTGGCTAAGCCATTCTATGTTAGAGTGAAATGTGGAAGTCCCATCCCGGGCTTGGATTTTGCATCATTAATGAAACTTTATTTCCGCTTGTATATCTATAAGAATTTCGATGGATTATATGTGGTTTATATGGTTGTACTTTTTTGAGTATTCATGTTGCTATTATGTTGGTTATGTATGTGTTTTATGATAACATCTATGTATGGATTTGATCCTGTTTTTACTTGTAATTGAATGATCAATGTCTCTATGACCTAATGGATGGAATGGTAGTTGATGTGTTGAGGCATTAATGGTCCTTAGTGATTCTCAGCTAAGTATGAGGCCCCTATGCTTAGAAATGTTATTTACACGTGTAGTTTACATATTCATGGTATGTTTGATGAAATTCCTCTCATGGCTAGTAGGGATCTAGTCAAGGTCTTAAACAAATATTTTCTTTATTAATTTAATTTCCATGCTGTTTTACTCCTCTGAAGACATGGTTCAATTCTGGGGAGTGACCTAGGCTCTAGTCCTAAAATTGTGGCTCAAATCTCGAGGACACTACCATAGCACTGACAAAAAGAGTCTTTGAACACTTCTATGAAAGCCTCTGAGAGTGATTAGAGGTTTCTGGGCATTGTCTTTCCTATATCATGATAGTGACAATATTGACTCATTCTTCACACATTTAATTGGTCTGATTACACAGATGAGGACTCATGGAGAAACCATTGAAGATAGGAGGATTGTGGAGAAAATATTGAGGGTCTTACCCTCAAAGTTTGATGCTATTGTCACCACCATTGAAGAGAAAAAGGATCTCTCAAACTTTTCAGTTGATGAGCTACATGCATCACTGATAACACATGAGCAGAGATTGAGTAGGAATGAAAACTCATCTCTAGAGAAAGCCTTCAAGACCCAGATGTCCTTTGGAAGAGAAAGAGGTCAAGGCAGAGGAAACAAGAGAGGAAGAGGCAGAAGCCAGAACAGAGGTGGAAGGAACAGTCCAGCAAATGCTCAAGGAAGAGGCAGCAATCCAAATCAGAACCAAGGCCAAGGCAGCAGTCAGCAAAGAGAACAACATCATGCTCAAGGACAAAGGTATGAAAAATCCAATGTCCAATGCTATTATTGTAAAAAATATGGGCATTATGCCAGTGAATGTAGGAAGAAGCAGCATGATATGAGTAATAGACAATGCAAATGTTACTAGAGAGAACATCAGCCAAACTAATGTATTGTTAGCTTGTAACATGGCTGAAACAAATACTGAAGACATATGGTTTTTAGACTCAGGTTGCAGCAACCATATGACAGGAAATATAG
>APFE030515078.1:15453-33967 GCA_000404065.3 Pinus taeda
TGTCTACAGCAGAGGCTGAATATGTGGCAGCTACAGCAGCAGCATGTCAAGCAGTCTGGATGAGAAGGATGTTGAGGAGCTTAGGCCAAGAGCAGGCAAAAGCGACAGTGATCTTTTGCGACAATAGCTCAGCTATTGCATTGTCAAAGAATTCAGTGTTTCATAAGAGAACTAAACACATTGATACAAGGTTTCACTACATCAGAGAATTAGTGAACAATGGAGAAATCGTCCTAGAACATTGCAGGACTCATGAACAGTTGCAGACATCTTGACAAAGCCACTGGATCAGAAAAGCTTTGAATTTTTGAGGAAGTGTCTGGGTATGACAGAATGCCCAGCAGTTGAAATTAAAGGGGAGTGTTGAAAATATATAATTTCAACGTTGTGCGCGCAATCCCCGAAACCACTGTTGAAATACCATAAACCGCCTGCAACATCATCACACCACCTTTCGGCTTAAAGCTGTTTCCGTGCAACGAGCTCCGACGCGTTTTGGTGCTGACATGTGTATTGCCATGACATCAGCACCTGACATTTATCGGACGATAAATGTCAGTCAACTTACCCCGCCCGATATGCGTCCGATTGAAGAGATTGCTCTCTGCCATTCGATTCCCACGAAAGGACTCCGCCGTTTACATTGTTTAAAGTACATACGGGCCTGTTAAAAATTAATGAAGCGTGGACTTGGACCATACCTCATGTTAAATGAAATGACATAGTTTTTGGTAAAGTTTTCAATGTATGTTTTTGATACGGTCCGTTAATACGAGGTATGGAGGTAAAATCATAATGTAAGGTAAGTTTTATTTTATTTTTTTAATATGCTTTTTGAAAGAGCGTTGACTCGAGTCAGATGAAAAAAATATAGCACACGGGGATTGTATTGAAAGGTTTTGCACATGAAAAAAACAAGGGGGTCCGCAGCACAAAAGGTGAAAGTGTGTAATCGCACACGGTGAAAAAAAGGGTCGACAGCAAACCATTGTATTCGGAGCAGCGAACAAATGAAAACCACAGAACACACAGGAGTGTGTGTGAATATTTTTGGGTTTGTAATGTAAAAGGGGTTTTATGCACCAGAGTAATTTTGTTTGTAATGTAAGAAGTAAAAATTGCACAGCAGTGCAGGAGTAGAAGGAGAAAGTAAATGAAGAAAACCAGTGGATAGTTTTGTTGAAAACAATGAATTGTTTCACACAGCAGTGAAAAGGTAAATCTGTAAAACTCTGTAATTTTGTTTTCACACAGCATTGAATGTAAATGAAATATTTACACAGAGTGGTGTAAAATTTAAAATTTCATAGGAGGCAGAGTAAGTTTTGTGAAAATGTTTTGGTAAATTCCTCTGAGTAAAAGAGGATGATTATGTAAGTGTTTTTGTTTAATGAATAGAAATCATTTTATGGTGGTGGAATAGTGTGTGCTCTGTGGTTTTTTTTAAAGACTTCTCTCTGCAAAAAGATCTTGGTGTAAAGAAAACAGAACATTGCCTCTGTGTTTTTATTTTTGTGGTTTTGGTATTTTCCCCATTGCAAACAGAAAAATACCCAATTTCAGCATCCCTCCAACAGCCAATAGTCCCTCGACGAACCCAGCATCTTATCCCAGTAGCCTTGTCCATGTGATGGATCATGTTTATGTTTATGGATTTATTTTTGTAAGTTGTAACTGATTATATATATGAATAGATATATCAATATCCTAACTAGGCTTGTTTGGATTGACGATTTTGGTTCTGGTTCCGTTTTCTCTATGAAATATCATAGATCGATGAGACTTCTGATCTTTCATGTAATCTCTTATTGTTCAAGACTAATAAAATCCAAAATAAAATAGTAAATTATTAAAAATACACGTTAAAAATGTTAAAAATTGTTCCTTTACAATTATCTAAAGGTAACCTTCAGACAGTTAACTGAAACCCTTATTACCTCCCATTGTTTACACTCACACAAATGAAAGCACTATGTAATAACACAACATTTACAATTTTCACAGTCCACTCACCTGAAGTGGGCATATAGAAATATGCGTATCTCTCATAAATGGCTTTCGACTTGGTATCCGCAAGACACCCTACACAAAAGATATAATATCCGAATCATAAAATGCTACTAAAATTTAGAATCAAAGAATTTAGCATTACTAAAATTTCGTTATATTTTGTTCACCACATGTGGGGTAAAACAAATTCTTTTTGGTGTCATTTAATAAGCGATTATGCAAAACCGATCAACATATAACAAAGTATTTCACATTACGGTAACTCTTTTCATCCCATGGTGAACAATAGAAATATGAACGTGTGCGGAACAAATGAATTACTGTAACTCTGGAATTACGGTAACTCTTTACATCCTATTGATACTCTACATGAGAAGTATCCCAGCGACAAAGATCAAACGATTTAAAAGCACAGGAATTAAATGCTGGAGATTGCACAGTGTCTTACCTCCCACACTTTGTGCAAGTCAGCTGCAGTTGCTCCTGGCTGCTAACCCACTGTGGCAGTTGATGGCAACTGAATATTACCCGGGGCACTGCCACCTGCACCAAGTACTGGTGAGCCGCCAACAGAGCTTGGCCCAACAACTCCTATGCCAGCTAGAACATTTTGGTTCATTCCTATCTCACATTGTCTTATTTGTGATCCCGCCGCAACTCCTTCACGGCCCATCACAGGAACTTGTTGGCCCATGCCACCAACTACATGTTTACCAGTAAAATCTGTGCTTGTTGAAGATCCTAATTTGTTTTGTTCAAGATTTGCACTTATCCGCCCAACTCCCACCAAGCTAACAGAGGTAGCAGAAGACGTCAATCCTGACTGTACAGATGGCAACACAGTCCGAGTGGTCGATAGTGCATCCATACCCATTCCACTAGATCTAGCTGAGCCTGGTGTCTGATGCCCTAGTGTGCCCGCTCGTGGCAAATAACTTACAGCAGGATCAGTTACAACTTTTCCTTTTACAGTAGGATCAGTTACAACTTTTCTTTTTACTCGGGTGGACTTAGCAGAAGATGAGGAAACATTTTCCTTTTTATCTCCGCTGGATTGACGGGAAGGCGAAGAAAATTTACCAGAAAAAGATGGTGGTAACCCACATGAAAGTATAGTAAATGTCCCAGAATAACCTTCAATTGTACGCTCTGAAAGTATCGAGCTTAGAGTTCCAGCAGGATCAGTTACAACTTTTCTTTCAGCTCGGGTAGACTTACCAGAAGACGAGCAATCATTTTCCTTCTTATCTTCGGAGGCCATCCTTCTAATCACGAATGACACGAACGTCTAACGGATTTGCCTCCGCTGTTATGCTTCGCTCGGAAAGGCGTAAGATCGGTTTTTAGTAGATCTAATGGATTCGCGTGCGCAGTTATGCTTCGCTCCCAAACAACAGAAGAACTAACCGAATAATTGTCCAAATCGATCTCAGAGATAGGTTTGAGTATATATATTTGTGGGACATTTCTTTTTACGCTTGGGTTTACCCTAAAATGAATTTATATATTCTATTTTTTTTTATAGAAGGGGAATTAATAATTTGACGGAATCCACAAAAGAGATTTTTTTGTTGTTTGTTAGAATAACTAACCTTTTGGGCTTAAAATTCCTCCACAATTATTCTAATTTGACTTAAAATTCCTTAGAATGCATTTTAAGTTGAGGAAATCAAATATAAAAATATAATTGTGCCATGTAAAATGATTTTTTTTGTTGGCTCAATGAGAAATAATTAAAAGTTTAAACATTGAAATGGTGTGTTTTAAATAAAAAGTTAAATCTAAGGTTAAAAATAATAAATAAAGAGCAAAAAAAAAAAATATTTAAATGTTAGTTTTATTAGTAATAAAAATTTAATAATAAAATCCCTTTCACCATTATTCTAATTTGACTTAAAATTTAAAGGTTAGTTTTATTAATAATAAAAATTTTAATAATAAAATCCCTTTACCATTATTCTAATTTGACTTAAAATTTCTTAGAATACATTTTAAATCTAGGAAATCAAATATAAAAATATAATTGTACCATGTAAAATGATTTTTTTGTTAGCTCAATGATTTTTTTTGTTAATTCAATGAAAAATAATTAAAAGTTTAAACATTTAAATGGTATCTAGGAAATCAAATAAAAAAAATATAATTATCCCATGTAAAATGATTTTGTTTTTTAACTCAATGAAAAATGATTAAAATTTTAAACATTTAAATCGTATGTTTTAAAATAAAGTTAAATTTAATAAATAAAAGGTTAAAATAATAAATAAGAGTTTTAAAAAAATATAAAGTTTAAATGTTAGTTTTAATTAAAATAAAATTTAAAGTAATAAAATTAATAGGATTTATTTTTTTATATTTTTATTTTGTTAATAATAATAATAATATCTATTTTTAAAGGTCATACACAAGCCAAATATCAAATTGCTCTGCGCAACCATTTGGGTGCTAAGTCTAACCCCCTCTAATTTTGAACTTGTGATCTCTTAGGAGGAAACACATGCTCCTAACCATTAGGCCTACTCAAGTTATTACAATATCATGGGCTAATACCATAGCTTAGCAATACCATATGTGCAAAAGCCATAATTTATTTCACAATCAAAATATTTTATAACAAGATGAAAACATTCTTTACCATTGATATTCGCCCCATTTTACCATGAATATTCTCAACTTATAAATATGATGTGTTACAATACCATGGACCAATAACATGGCTTATCAATATCACATGAACAAAAACCCTAACTTATTTCACAATGAAAATATTTTATAAATATTGTATTTTGATTTTATTTTGTAACATTTTTTTTCATTAAATCTAAAAGGAAAAAATTTATAATTTATTTTTAAATATATTTAAACCTTTTATCATGGTCACAATTAGGAATATTGCCATAGAAATTAAATCAAGGTCTTATTAAAATTAAAAATGAGAATATTTTTATGTATAAAGATGTGAAATTTGTATAATATAAACATTATTATTAATAACCAATATAGATCCATCTAAGTAAGGATCCAAGCAATTAGATCAAACAAATTGACTAACAATAATAGAGAGAATATAGTGCCTGATTCTTTTAAGTTTTTCATTACTGTATTTTCTTTGACATGATTGATCCAAAATATAGGTTTAATATTCTACAATCAATTGAGTTTTATTTAATTTAGATACTTTATTAAACATAATATAATGAGATCAAATTTAAAAGAGAGGGGGATGGGGGAGAGGAGTAGAGAGTGACAGAGTCGGAGGGTGGAGAGAGAGAGAAGGAGAGAGAGAGTAATGAGGTGAGAGAGAGGGAAATAGAGGAAGGACGAGAGAGGGGAGGGGAGAGAGAGAAGGAGAGAGAGGTGGTGAGACAAAGGAAGAGAGAGACGAGGAGAGAGAGATAAGGAGAGAGAGAAATATAGATATGGAGATGGAAAGGGAGAGAATGATGGGAAATGACAAAGACATGTATAGGGAGTAATAAGGGACAGATGGATAGAGGGTGAGGGAGAGAGGAGAGGAGGTAAGAGAGAGAAGAGGAGAGTAGTAAGATAGGGAGAGAAGGGGAAGAGAGATAGATGGAGACACATAGATGGAGGGAAAAGAGGAAAGGAGAGGAGGAGGGAGATAGTGACATAGTTGTAGGGAAGAGAGAATGAGAGAGTGATGGGAGGTGGGGAATATAGAGGGAGGTGGGTGAGAAAGGGAGAGAGTAAGGATTCAAGACAAATAAGTAGAGAGAGAGGGGGTAAGAGAGGGAGTTGGATGGAGAGAGGGGGAGGATAGAAGAAAGGCATAGAGGGAAAAACATGGATAGAGAAAGGGAGTGACAAGGGAGGGATAGAGATAGAGAGAGAGTGAGGGAGAGAGGACGGTGGGAGGGAATATATATAAGAGAGGAGAGAGAGAGAGAGAGAGAGAGAGAGAGAGAGAGAGAGAAGGGGAAGAGGGAGGGAGAGAGGGATAAATAAACATGGAGAGAGAGTGAGTATGTTTGGGGGTGAAATAGAGAGAGAATAAGAAAGAGACACATAGATACAAATATAGATATGATAGAGTATTATATAAACATCCTATATCCATATCGAACCTATTCTCAAGAGTTTCCCTCAAAAAATAGGTTTGCGCCTAAACATATTTGAGCCCTTATGCTTGTTCATATTGTTGGATATTTCTCAAAGAGAATTGTGTAATTGATTTAGTGAGTCCAATGTTATGGATGGATACTCATGTAATACGAGAAAACTTAAGATGATGGATGGAGTAACCATATCAAACTTTGGGTGGACTAAATCTATTATAGAGTTCTCTTCGGGAAATCTCGAGCAACATATATAAGTTACTAAAACAATTTAGAAGATAAAATGACTAATATCTATCAACCTACTTATTTTGGATGTTTTTGTTATAAAATAAAAAACTTAGAGTGAAAAATATCATCCATATAAAGATTCCATGTCTTCAAAAATCTATAATTTCATATTGAAAGGTATTGTTTTAACTCATTGATTTCTCCGTGAACATTGGAATGTTCTTAATTATATTTCTCTAGGAGGTAGAGTATTTCTAAATTATTTTAAGTAATTATAGATAAGGATAAGATATTCCATAATAATTAAAGATCATTTTTTAAAGTAATTTTCTATTTAGATTAGCCTCAATGATTAGTTTAGTTGGGGAGTCTTTAACGTGAAAGCACCTTTGCTATTAAAAAGTTAAGAGTTCAATTCTCTTTCCATGAGATAAGTGGTCGACATAGATGTACTTAGTACTAAAATTACATGTATACAATGATCACCCATATCAAAATACCATAAACTACATTAAATAAAAACACACAAAAAAACTCAATTAAGATTTAAATTATAATTAATAAGTATTATATTTTTCAATTACGATTAATACACATTTTACTAAAAACCTTACCATACATATCAAATATTTATTTTATGTTTCAAGTGTTTTTCAAATTATTTAATGGAAAATGATTGTTATTTCACTTTTTCCATATTTTGTTATTTTGATTAAAATTTATAAATAATATTAAAGTAATGATAATTTTTATTTTTATTTTTAAATGAGAAATGGTAATAAAACTTAAAAATAACTTATTTGATATTACACATCAATAATTGAGGAAATCAATTAAATAAATTGAAGTAAGATAAAATTCGTATAGAAAAATTATACAAAATTGAAATAATAATAATTATATTTTATATTGTTTTCCAAAGAAATAAAGTTAATTTTTATTATTTAACATTGTCATATATATATATATAATATACTATATATAGGAGAGAGAGAATTGACATTATGTCCAATGGATTGGGTCCTCAATATGTGTGAGAAGAATCAAAATTGGCTTTTACTATTTGAACATTATTGATAAATGTTAAGTAGTTTACTTATCATGTATGTGTTTTCTCATATGTTACAAAGAACTGTGGTTTAAGGGACAAAAAATATCATGGTATTGAACTCGACGTTCTAGCAATGTCTCCTTGCAATGCTTACAAAAATTTTGATGTGATATGATGTGTAATCAATAGACTTAAACTAAAAGGACCATATAGTTAAGGTGTATGCAAACTAGTTTAAGATCATAAAATCTCATGCCAAAAATGATATGCACAATGTTATGGATTAATCTCTCATAGAAGGCTTGAGATGAATAAAAAAAACAAGACAATATAGTCCACTTAGATATTTTTATAAGTTGAGGAAGCTAAAGTAAGTAGAGGACTTGATTTTTTACAAGGAAATATGAAATGAGCCCCAACGAGCAATCATACTTAAACTATTTGGATATAAAATGGTTGAGTCACTAAAACATATTTTCAAATATAGCTACAATATCTAAAATTAAAATATTCTTGATAGTATAATTACCAATTTCCCAATTTGATTTATTTAGTAGGAAATGAAATATGTTGACCGAATTATTTAGTTACCATTACATGGAATAATAACTACAATAATAAGTGACACATTGGAATAAAAATTTGCAATACAAAGAGTTGACAAAGCTTCCTTCAAATATATGAGGAATTATTAATGTATCCTATCTCGTTTCTCTCGAAAATTCTAAATACTACTCACCTCTCCCTCACTTGTTCATCTTTTAATTCCATTTGGGAAAATTTTACATTTATTTTCTAATCAGCTTCACTAAACAACATCCCAACTTTACCCTCATGTCCTATGCAAAACCCGTTGTTGTTCCTTATCTTTTTACTGTGTAACTACGAATCATATCAATGCTCCCATTCCATTTAAGACTTGACAAGAGGTTTTCTTCCACATCCCATAATGATACATGCATAAATCCCAACCCTTACCAACACTCAACTCTCAACTCTTCATTATATGATCCAAGATTTAGAGCCAAGCCTTAAGTTGAGGAGCTAACCATTTATCCCTTTCTTGTTAATCCTTACTGTTATAATCATGAAGGCGTTAAATTCTCAAAACCATGCTCTATCACCTATAGCCTTATTCAAGTTATTCGATATACTTTGGAAGCCAAATTTATGATCCACGGAGATTCAAGTTTCACTTAACTTACTTCACGGCCTAGATGTGTGTGATGAAACGAGATATATGGGTTCCATGTTGACCTTTATGGATCTAGATGATACGAGGCCCAAAACATTCTTGGTGTTGTGACTTATTTAAGCGCCAAATGTCATATTGGCGTTTTTATCTCAAAAGTGGGAGCCATACTACAACTCCACTTCAATTTGATTTATCCACCAACTTAGGATTTCTGATAAACACTTGGTAAAATTCTCCTCATTGAATGAGATATGAAATTAGTTTATATGGCTTCATTTGACAAAATTATTCATCAATCATATTTAGGTCTCTATCAACTGATGGGTTTGTTTATAGAATAAATCCTAGTACTATGATCGAGGCTAGGTATGTCTTCATTGTTCCCATATATTTATCTAAATATACCCGTTTTGCTTACACTTTCTATCGTGGACTTAAGTGACTTCAGAACTCCTACTGAAAAAATGACCTATACACCTTGACCTTTAGTAGAATTTATACCAATCGCTTCAGTATAAAAATCAAACATATAGGATCACCCCAGTATTTCATGCTCAACTCCGTTGATGTTGGGCATGATGTTTTCATTGATTGACACATGTGATTAACCTTGGAGAGTCATGTATAGTCATTAATGTCAATAGCAACATCAAGTTAGGGTTTTAGGTCATTGTTAGAGAACCATCAGAGTAGTAGAATAATTAAAGAGTCCTTAAAAACATGATGACTAAATCTAGTAGATGAATACTTTAGTGTCCTATTGGTTGAAAGAGCTTTCTTTACAAGATATCAAGCCGAATGTCCATGTAAACTGCATATTTTGATGACCATGAAAAAGACCTTCCGAATGGTATATGATAGTCCAGAACAATTCTATGCATTGAAGAGATCATGTAGGTTTAAGTTGAGAGCTTAACCTTTGTTGAAGAATTTGAAAATTTCGAGCTCTTTATAAGGTAGATAAGAATTATGCGTAAAAAATGTCTAAGTCTTACATCTATTGAGGGTATCTTAGTTGTTCTATGTATTATATTTGTTTCAAAACATCAGGTTGTGCACGAGCTTAGATGTTCAACATGTTCCTCTCTAGTGAAAATATGAGGAAAGTTCTAAACCCAACATTCTTCTTATCCATATAGGTTGAAGATATGGCAGAAGTACATGGTACGTGAGGTGGCACTAACTAGGCATGGATGATGGCATAAAAAATTGTGCAACTGGTATGTGGTAGTTAGTTTTGGTGTTTTTAAATGGACAAGAGTATATTTTCATTAGACATGTGGCACAAATTGATGGTATCCAGGTGGAAAGGATGTCAGAAGCTTGTAAATAGCATATGATGTGTCAAAACATCAAGGTTTTTGCTAAAGTGTTGTGTTTGGAGCTAATTTTATTCTTATAGAGCTTCCAAATTTCTATGGGAATCAGATGGTGTGCCTTGAACAAGATCAGTTTCAAGGTACTTCAAAATTCATACCTCAAAGAAGAATAGTGGTGGGACCACATTAAGTGGATAGTAGAAGTTGATTTGGAGTAGAGACTAAGTGGGAGTCGAAAAATAATTAGTTCAACAACTCGACAACTTGGGAGTTCATCTTTTGAGTGGTTTTCTTGAGCATAACCACATTTTGGGTTAAAGCTTTCATCACAGTCATGGTCTTATGGAATAAGGGTCTCAAACTTTCAATAGATTGTATTATTAAGAATTTGGCATCGAGATCACTTATGAAATATAAGAGTTTATTTCTTAGTTAGACAATGAAGGAAGGAAAAAAATAGGAGATCTAATTAGCTGATGCAAAGTAATGGATAACCTCTAGTAGAAATAGTAACACAAGATTGAGTGTGATAGCTGACACAATCTCAACTGAAGATTCAGAAGAATTAAATGAAAATCATTGTTGGTGGAATGAAATGGTGAGTTTTTTGACATTGTGAGAAAAGGAGCAGAGTGTCAGAGAATATTTTCAAATACAGCTACAATATCTAGGATTAAAATATTCTTGATAATATAACTACCAACTTCACAATTTGATTTATTTAGTAGGAAATGAAAGATTTTGACCGAATTATTTAGTTACCATTACATGGAATAATAACTACAATAATAAGTGACACATTAGAATAAAAAAGTGAGATATAGAGAGTTGACAAATCTTCCTTCAAATATATGAGGAATTATTAATGTATCCTATCTCGTTTCTCTCAAAATTTCTAAATACTACTCACCTCTAGTTCACTTGTTCATATTTTAATTCCATTTGGGAAAATTTTACATTCATTTTTTAATCAGCTTGACTAAACCACATCCCAACTTTACCCTCATGTCCTATGCAAAACCTGTTGTTGTTCCTTATCTTTTTACTGTGTAACTACGAACCGTATCAATGCTCCCATTCCATTTAAAACTTAGACAAGATGTTTTCTTCCACATCCCGTAATGATACATGCATAAATCCCAACCCTTACCAACACTCCACTCTCAACTCTTCATTATATGATCCAAGATTTTGAGCCAAGCCTTAAGTTGAGGAGCTAACCATTTATCCCTTTCTTGTTAATCCTTATTGTTATAAGCATGAAGGCATTAAATTCTCAAAACCATGCTCGATCACCTATAGCCTTATTCAAGTTATGCCCCTATACTTTGAAAGCCAAATTTATGATCCACGGAGATTCAAGTTTCACTTAACTTACTTCACGGCCTAGATGTGTGTGATGAACTGATATATATGGGGTCCATGTTGACCTTTATGGATCTAGATGATACGAGGCCCAAAACGTTCTTGGTGTGGTGACTTATTCAAGTGCCAAATGTCATATTGATGTTTTTATCTCAAAATTGGGAGCCACACTAGAATTCCACTTCAATTTGATTTAACCAGCAACCTAGGATTTCTGATAAACACTTGGTAAAATTCTCCTCATTGAACGAGATATGAAATTAGCTTATATGGCTTCATTTGACAAAATTATTCATCAATCGTATTTAGTTCTTTGTCAACTCATGAATTTGTTTATAGAATAAATCTTAGTACTATGATCCACGCTAAGTATGTCTTCATTGTTCCCATATATTTATCTAAATATACATGTTCTACTTACATTGTATGTCGTAGACTTAAGTGGCTTCAGAACTCCTATTTAAAACATGATCTATACACCTTGACCTTTAATAGAATTGATACCAACGACTTCAGTATAAAAATCAAACATATAGGATCTCCCCACTATTTCATGCTCATCTCTGTTGATGTTTTCATTGATTGGCACATGTGATTAACCTTGGAGAGTGATGTATAGTCATTAATGTCAATAGCAACATCAAGTTCGGTTTTTAGGTCATTGTTAGAGAACCATCACAGTAGTAAAATAATTAAAGAGTCCTTAAAATCAAGATGACTAAATCTAGTAGATGAATGCTTTAGTGTCCTATTAGTTGAAAGAGCTTTCTTTACAAGATATCAAGCCAAATGTCCATCTAAATTGCATATTTTGGTGACCATGAAAAAGACCTTTCAAATGGTATAATATAGTCCAGAACAATTCTATGGGTTGAAGAGATCATGTAGGTTGAAATTGAGAGCTTAACCTTTGTTTAAGAATTTGAGAAGTTCAAGCTCTTTGTAAGGTAGATAAGAATTATGCGTAAAGAAAGTCTAAGTCTTACATCTATTTAGGGTATCTTAGTTGTTCTATGTATTATAGTTGTTTCAAAAAATCAGGTTGTGAATGAGCTTAGGTGTTCAACATGTTCCTCTCTAGTGAAAATATGAGGAAATTTCTAAAAGCAACCTTCTTCTTATCCATATAGGTTGAAGATATGGTAGAAGTACATGGTACGTGAGGTGGCACTAACTAGGCATGGATGATGGCATAAAAATTTGTGCAATTGGTATGTGGTAGTTAGTTTTGGAGTTTTTAAATGGACAAGTGAGTATATTTTCATTAGACATGTGGCACAACTTGATGGTACTGAGCTGGCAGAGCTGGCAAGGATGACGCAAGGTTGTAAATAGCATATGATGTGTCAAAACATCAAGCTTTCTGCTAAAGTGTTGTGTTTGGAGCTAATTTTATTCTTACAGAGCTTCCAAATTTCTATGGGAATCGGATGATGTGCCTTGAAGAATATCACTTTCAAGGAACTTCAAAATTCATACCTCAAAGAAGAATAGTGGTGGGACCACATGAAGTGGCTAGTGGAAGTTGATTTTGAGGAGAGGCTAAGTGGGAGTCGAAAAAGAATTAGTTCAACAACTCGACAACTTGCGAGTTCATCTTTTGAGTGGTTTGCTTTAGCATAACCACATTTTGGGTTAAAGATTTCGTCATAGTCATGGTCTTATGGAATAAGGGTCTCAAAATTTCAATAGATTGTATTATTAAGAATTTGGCATCGATATAAGTTATGAAATAGAAGAGTTTATTTCTTAGTTAGACAATGAAGGAAGGAAAAAAATAGGAGACCTAATGAGCTTATGCAAGGTCATGGATAACCTCTAGTAGAAATAGTAACACAAGATTAAGTGTGATATGTGACAAAATCTCAACTGAAGATTCAGAAGAATTAAATGAAAATCATTGTTGGTGGAATGAAATAGTGAGTTTTTTGACATTCTGAGAAAAGGAGTAGAGTGTGAGAGAATATTTATAGAAAATTGTGACTTGAATGAATTGAAAAACTCCATGAGGCAAAAAAAAGAAATAGGATACTTTTTCTTAAGCAATGTATAATTAGAGTGAATAGGAAGAGAAATAAATAAGTGCAGTGAGTGAGCACAATAGCTAGAGTGAGTGTACAAAGTAGAATGAATGAAAATTGAGAGCAATAAAACTTGATAGCGAGTGAATAACATAAGAATAGTGTTGTATATTGCATCTCTATTGGTGTAGCTATAAAAGAGGGGAGAGATTGATATGGAATATGTGATTTCCATAAGTTGAAGTGGCTACATGTGAATGGTGAGAGAAAATTTTAAATACATCAAAGAAAACTATAGGAGGACTTAGATTGAAAGTCCAATGAAAGGGTAGATCTAACTTGTAGAAGCACGGTGGTTCCTGTGAAATTTGATGTTGGTGCCTTTAAGAAAGTTGGTGGTCTATAATCTAAGCAGTTTGTAGGCCCCTGTGAGCGGGTGCTCCCAAAGTAATTGATGTTAATAGAGCGGGTGCATTGAATTTATATCATAATAAAAACAAGTGTTGGTGGTTTTTCTCCAAGAAGGGTTTTCATGTTAAAATCACTTAGTACAATTATGTATGCATCTTATTGTGTGATTATAACACTTTTCTTTAAAAGAAAGAAAATTTTAAAATTATTGATTCACAATAGTAGAAAATGAGAAATTAGCTGCTAGATGACTAAAAATGTTAGCCACTCTAGCTTTTCCCAATGAAAATTGACCAAAAATGAGCAGTCTTAACTAACCCAAATAAGTATGAATAACATAAATGACCCATTTATTCATGGGTTAAAATATATGACAAGGTAATAAGTAATAAAACTAAAAATGGTTAATGTGAATTACTAATTTGGTCAAGGAACAAAAATAAGACTACCTAAAAAGTGCTACAATAATACGAATGAGATATTTATGTCAGTCATTTTAATTATGTACAACAAACCCCATTTAGATGAATGTAAAGCCATTACGTACCATGATAAAAAACTATCCAAACCCATAGGAAGATCAAACCACATTCAAAATATATTTCAATTTAATATAAATGAAAAACATATGGTCACTACCATCAACATAATGCACATGCCTATTCCCATAAATGTAAGAGACGTGCTTGTCACCCTCAATAGGATACACAAATATCACCATTAACCGAAAACACATGGAAACCACAATAACTAAAATACACATGTCCATTACCCTCATTGGAAGGTTGTTATGTTGTGTAGGATAATGTTCCTTTCAAGTAGGTCTATGAGGTTGACATATTGTGAAAAAGTACATAAACAATGAGAGAAAAAAAATGAGCTTGGTCATAGAAAACAAATAACAAGAATCAAAGTGATATTTAGAGGTGTTATGATTTTGGTTCTCCATTAAAATTAATGACTTCTTCGATTTCCTTCACAATTGAGAAGCGTTGTGCAATAAATGAGTGGAACCCTACAAGGGTTTGTTATAGGTGGCATTGAGTTGAGAGGGAGATGAATTCCTCTCATCATCTTCATTATTAATCATGTACTTATGTGTATCACCCATATCTATGTTAATTATATGCAGGTAACTATTTGTATCACCCTCCAATACAACGGACAAAATGAGATCTTTACTACCTTTCCAACCTCAAGCAATAGTTGATTCACAAAAAATTATAATCAACAAAAAATTCATGAAGAAATAATATGTTATTGTTGAAATTCTCTTGCAAACAAGCATTTATTACCATGATAAGAAATTCTGATTGTTTCTGTATGTTTTTAGTTTAGTAATTACTTCATCCATTATGTCATCAAGCAATTATATAAAAATAATGAACAAAAGGACAAGAGACACAAGAAGTTAGGCAAGAGGTGAGGGAAAAACCCATTTAAAGGGAAAACCCAATAATCCTTTCCTTATAGAGTCTTTTTGTAAAAAATAAATCCAAGTCAAACTAAAGATTAGTAACTAGATTATCACTCTTCCAAATGCCAAGTAAACCCTCCAATACATCTAGAATAATGTGCCTCAAACTGTCCATAATTAGTTTTGCAAGAATGTATATTTTTGTTCTTTGAGGTAGTTGGAATTTGTCTACTATTTATGCCATAGAAATTTGCATTATATTACACAAGGGGAGCTATAATACTTTGCATAATTTTCAGAGAGATGCTTGCATCATTCCATGGATATTGTGTCTTAGACCTTGTAGCTTCAAATTTCATATTCCTTAATAACGATACTTTGATTCTTCTGTATTCTTTATCATACATAATTTACATCTTTCATCAAACACACTTTGAATTCCTTCTCATATATTCTTTGTATCCTTTCTCATATGTTCTTCACATTCTATGTTCTTCTAGGGAGATGTTTGGAAATGGATGATTAAGGTACGTATAACCTTCATTGCGAGCGGATGGGTGACTTTATATGCAAACATGAAATAAATTCTTGGACGGAGGACTTAGGAACTCTCGAGATCCTACAATACAAAATAAATTTTGTATTTTTCCTCTTTTTAGATATCCAAAATGGACATGAAAAGTAATTTTTTTTTATTCACATAAATTCATTTATGAAACTTTACAAAAACTAGAATTTTGAAGACCAAATCTTGTTAGAATTTCAACAATTATAAGCAATAATTGACTATGAGTGAGGATAATAAAATATACCCTTTTTAATCCCCTAAAATAGACATAATATTAAAGAGACCAAATTTCCATTTTATGTTTAAATATTATTTATATCCCATTTTATGGTAGCTCATATTCTAAATTCCCAAATGTTTTCAATCAAAAAATGATCAGCTAGCATTTTCTACTAGGTCAATCAAAATACACCATATAGGATGAGTTTTTACATATTAAAACTCACTTTCACATAAGAAAATAGTTTAGCCAGCCATTTTCGTAAATGTTTTCTCATTAAAATAAAAAAAAAACCCCGTGAGAATAATTAAAGAAATCATTATTTATTTTATTATTCTCTCGAAATAATAATTACATCAATTTAGTAATTATTGCTAACCATTTTTTTTGTAGGCTACGGCGAGATCTATTCTATTATATACACCCAAACATAAAATATGTACATTCATTGGTGACCTCAACCTGCCTCGAAGGGAAACCAGGTCTATTGGTCACCATAAGTCTGAGGGTGTCAACTTATAACATATGCAAAATGAGGAACATGTTTGAACCATAAACTTTATCCTATCACCATATTGTTTCTATATTCCTATAAGCTATAACAGTTCAAAAACCCCACCCGCAAAACTGATTCTCTTAGGCATAATAGAAAATTCATTTGAAAATAGAGCAAAACAAGTCAATCTACCATGAGTTCAGTTTTGATCTCCTCCTCGCGTTGGGCGGTGGTCATCTTTTTCAGCATGACTTGGATTTCCTCTAATCTGTCCCGCATCAGGAGCGTAAGCTGGAGGTTTTTCATTTCCCTCTTCAAGTTCAGGATTCCTTGGGCTATCTCCGTCATCTCCTCAGTGACCTGTTCCATGGCTTTTTCTAGTAGGCGTTTCACAACCCAATAGATGTGCAATGCCTATTTATACAACGTTAAACACCCCCTTGTATTCCCTGGGTCCGGTAGTAGAATCCTCTAATCTTCCATTTCTGGGTCAGAGGCCTCTTCCACAATGTTATTTTCCAATTCTTCAATAATCCTTCTTATCTCCACGTTGGTCCCTTCATTGTACTAAGAATCCTAAGAAAGAAAAATGGCAAAAATCCTAAGAAAGAAAAACATTGATACTCAATTCTCAGCTCCCGGTACCATCAGACAAAGTTTAAAGTTTGTTAAGGATGATATTGACAAGCAGCAGCTCAAAGGAGTCTATAAAATAGACTGTTCGTGTGGGATAAGCTACATAGGTGAAAGTGGTCGCTCCCTCCAGACAAGACTGAAAGAGCATGGTGCTGACATTAGGAATGGAAGATCTCGTACCTCAGCCTTGGTAGAGCACTCCTCGAAGACTAAACACCACATCTGCCTAGAAAGCGCATCAATTATCGCAAGAGAAGAGCAGTATCAGAAGCGGAAAATCAGAGAAGCCCTCGAAATCTTGAAACATCCTCGTAATCTGAACAGAGACAGCGGTGTGGAGATCAACGGAAGTTGGCTTCCCCTGATCAGTGAGATCAAGAAGTGTTAGCCCAGTCCTAGGTAAGTTGTCTAGCAGGTTAGTTTTTTCTCTCACTGTCCCTTTTCATTTCCTTTTCTAAAGTTTTAATATAGCTTAGTCTTTAATATAGGTTTTAATATAGTTTAGATTTTATTTTATAATTTAGATATTTGTTAGGTTATATTATCATTAATTTATAGATAGTGATATAGATTTTAGAAATTCAGATTAAGTTATTTAGATATTTATTTATTTTGTTCTAGGAATTTTAAGATTAATTTAGACTTGATGTTATATAATATTAAGTTTTATATACAGATAATAATTTTTTTTTATTTAATATTAGTATATTAGTCCTTAGAATATATAAAATAATAATGTTATTTAGATAGTGATTATTTATAATAATATTTTTTATTTTATTTTTAATTCTATTATATATATTATGTCTTATAAATATTAATAGTTTAATTCTATTATTAATTCCAGGTACAATAAAAAAATTTTAGGTATTAATATTATTACATATTATCACTATTATATATATTAAGTTTTATAAATATATTAATATTCTAAGATTATAAATACTATTATATATATTAAGTTTTATGGTTTTTAGTATTAATAATTTCATGTTATATAAGTTTTGATTGGTATTTAGATTAAGCCTTAAAAATATTAAGTTATAGAATTATTATTGTTATATAGATTTTAGGTTTATAATATTAATATTAAGGTTTTATTATCATTAATAATTAAGGTTATATTATCATTAATTTATAGATAGTGATATAGATTTTAGAAATTCAGATTAAGTTGTATAGATATTTATTTATTTTGTTCTAGGAATTTTAATATTAATTTAGACTTTATTATATTAAGGTTATATTATCATTAATTTATAGGATATATCTAGTCTCTATAGATATAATAGTGTAATTCTATTATTATTTCCATGATAGGTATAATAAAAAATTTTAGGTATTAATATTATTATATATTATTACTATTATATATATTAAGTTTTATATTATATTAAGTTTATGATATTAATATTAATATATATTTTAAGTTTCAGATATTAATATAGTTGTTAGGTTATTTAAAAGATTTTGTTCTTTAGGTCTTAATTTAAATGAT
>APFE030515110.1:0-59796 GCA_000404065.3 Pinus taeda
TGAGAAGGAAATGTTGGCAATACTCCATGCACTTAAGAAATGGCGACCCTACCTAATGGGAAGACACTTCAAGGTAAAAACAGATCATGATAGCCTTAAATACTTTTAGAACAAATATTATCCTCTGAAGAGCAACAAAAGTGGGTCACAAAGATGTTGGGTTATGACTTTGAAATCATCTACAAAAAAGGGAAGCAAAATGTGGTGGCAGATGCACTCTCAAGAAAGGATGCGGATGTGGAAGCATTGTTGTGCGCCATTTCTATTATCCAACCAGATTGGATAAATGAAGCAGGGAGGAATGGAAGAATGATGAAGAAGTGTGGCACTTATTCGAAAATTACAACAAGATTCCAGTACATCAGATACATTTAGCTGGAAAAATGATTCATTATGGTACAAAGATCGCTTATACCTCTGTAAGAATTCCGAGCTAAAACAAAAGATTCTTTTGGAATTGCACACTTCTCCCTTAGGAGGGCACTCGGGATTTTTAAAAACTTACCACAGGGTTAAGAAGGATTTTTTTTGAGATGGCCTTAAATCGGATATTCAAAAGTTTGTGGCAGAATGTTTGGTTTTCTAACAAAATAAAGTTGAAACAATTAAGACACCAGGTCTATTACAACCTTTATCCATTCCAAGCCAACGTTGGGAGGAGGTTTCAATGGATTTTATCACAGGTTTACCCAAGTCTGAGGGAAAGAGTGTCATCATGGTGGTAGTTGACAGACTTACAAGCATGCACATTTTGTGCATTATCACATCCATTTAAAGCCAGTACAGTTCCTACGGAATTTATGGAAACAATTCAAAAGCTACATGGAAACCCAAAGATTATTGTAAGTGACAGAGATCCCATTTTCACTGGAAATTTTTGGACAGAATTATTTTCTTGTCTTGGTACTCAGTTAGCTCATAGCTCATCTTATCATCCTCAATCTGATGGGCAAACTGAGATAGTAAACAAATGTTTGGAAGGATATCTTCGTTGCTTTGTATCTGATAAACAAACAGAATGGGTCAAATGGTTGCCTCTGGCTGAATGGTGGTATAACACTTCCTTCCATACAGCAACAAAAATGACCCCATTTATGGCACTTTATGGGTATCAACCACCATCCATAACATCATATTTAAGAGAAAATTCTAAGGTTCAAGCAGTGGAACATCACATCGAGCATCACAACAAGTCCTCCAACTCTTAAAGGATAACCTCGTGTTGGCACAGAATAGAATGAAACAACAGGCAGATCAACATCGCAGCGAAAGAAGTTTTGTTGTAGGTGATTGGGTATTTCTACGGCTACAACCATATAAGCAAATGTCCCTCAAGCAAGCTAAGAAGGATAATAAATTATCACCAAAGTATTATAGTCCGTACAAGGTGTTGCAAAAGATTGGTACTATGGCATACAAATTGGAGCTTCCTGCAGCTTCTCGATTGCACCCAGTTTTCCATGTTTCATGTTTAAAGAAGGTTATAGGCGACAAGCTCCCAGTTCAAACAATATTGCCAGAACTTGATGAGGAAGGAAAAAATATATTGGAACCAGAAGCAGTCATAGAAACAAGAACTCGACAGCTACGAAATCGATCAATTTCAGAGTATCTTATCAAGTGGAAGAACTTATCTGCTGAAGATTCCACATGGGAGGATGAGAATTTTATACAGAAGCATCCAAAACTACTCAAGCGTTGAGGACTACACTTTTTGAAGGAGAGGGGCATGTTGGGTCCGTATAATACTAGTGATTACCCCATTACTATTGTAGTTGTACCCCTTATTAATATTGTGCCCCTATTGTGCCCATATTGTTATTACTGTGCCCCATAGAATACCTCTAGTGTTATTTTTGTGGCTTTATATTATTATTGTTAGGTCGGCTGAGTTATATTGTGACTCCTTAGACTCTTATATATAGAAAGGAGGTTTTGTCATTTGAATCATCCAAGAATTGTTCATTTATGTAATGTAAAGGAGGTTTCCCCCTCGAAGATGCTAAATTCTAAGGCGTTGATCTATCTTTTCTATCTTTTCTTGAGCTGGTTTCATAACAGTGTCCACCATACAACCTTGTCATGCTCACATCATCTTCCATGTTCCCTCCTTGGGGCCACTCAACTGCTTCCATGTGTCTCCTTGGAGGAGAGAGGAAAGGTCTCTTGGTCCTTTGGTTTTGCAATTATTTCTTTTGTATTTCCCTTTTTTCTCAATTTCGACGCTTACAAAGGAATTATAATTTTTAAGGCATTACGAAACTTCGATCTTTGAAGTTGTGAAATAATTGACCCTCTGAAATTCAACCTTTGATGTGGTCATTGCCTCTCCTTTCGAATGTCTGCTCCGATATTCCATTTCGAGTCCACTTTTAAATAGAGAGTAGAGGTCCCTTATGCTCCGTCCCTTGATATCCCTAAGTCTAGATATCATGCTTTGATAATCAGCTCTAAATTTTTCCTCTTCCCTTTTCAGCCACCCTTCTGAATTTCAGGCCCCAAAATTTCAGTTTTGCCTTTCCTTTTTCCTGTCGGTGCGTTGAGCCTTCTCCAAAATCAAGATCCTAATGGTCGACCCTCCTTTTTAGCTTTTTGACTTAGGCTTTTGGCCTTCCTCTTTTGCTAACCAAGAATGCATTGATCCTTCTTTGCATTGGGTGTCAAGCTGTCAGGGCAGGAGGTATCACCTGAAATGAATTGTATTTATTCATTAATATTGCTCATGGATATATACAATGAGGGAGAGACTCTTGGGCTTCACCTCCCACTGTCTCCTCATTTTCCTATTCTCCATTATTTAATATTTACATTATTTACAAATATTTACCCAATCCCAATTATTAGGTGTCATCATTCCCCCCCCCCCCCCCCCTTAATTTGAAGGGATGTTGGTGAGTCCAAGCATGGTTCTTAATATTTCAAACTTTTCTCTTTCAACTGCTTTAGTGAATATGTCTAAAATTTTCTCATTAGTGCAACAATGATGTAGATGGATTGTCTTGGCCTCAACATGATGTCGAATCAGATGGTATTTTGCAGGGAAAGTTTTAGGGGCTAATATTCGCAAGTGGGCTACTTTTCCATGTTTTTTCTAAAAACCGATTTTCCAACTTCCATTATTTCTAAAAATGATTTGCCTAAATTTTATAGTATAAAAATATTTTACCTTATAAATCACTAAACTTTTATAGACACTATATAAAATCATTATATAATTGAATATTTTTACAAGAATCTCACCAAACATTTTATAGCTTCCATATTAAGGACTAGTAAGGTTTGTGAAGGTTTCTAAACTTTAAAAAATAATTCCATACTTAAAATTTTCTCTGGTATTTTGTATTGATGTTCTTTGTTCGACCATGGAACTTTGGATTCTTGGCCAAGTTTATTACAAAGGTGTTGTTAATCGTGAGTGGAGTTGAATGCACTTGTTTCACGTACAAAGATTCCAGAATTTTCCTGAGCCACACAATTTCTTTTGTTGCCTTAGCTGCAGCTGCATATTCTGCCTATGTTGTGGAATTTGCTTGAATTGATTGTTTGTGTGATATCTAGGAGACATCTCCTGATCCAAGACTCGTAGCATAACCTAAAGTAGATACCATAGTGTATTTGTCTCCATCGAAGTCTAAATCAGAGTATCCAATCAAGCTGAAGTCATCCACCTGTGTATACTTGAGTCTAAAGTATTGGGTTCCATTAAGGTACATTATAACTCTTTTTACAGTAGACCAATGTCCCTCACTAGGCTTTTGCATAAACTTGGAGAGGATTTCAATAGCAAATGAAATGTATGATCTGGTAATAGTTAGGTAGTTGAGACTTCCTACAAGTTGTCTATACCTTGTTGCCTCCTCAAATTATTTTCCTTTAATGGATGTGAACTTCAAGTTCTATTCCATTGGAGTATTCAAAGGATTGCACTAAGCCATGCCAAACCTATTCAACAAATCTCCAATGTACTTATTTTGAGAGAGGAATATAGGCTTCAAATGCTGAGTTACTTCAATACCAAGATAGTAGAGAACATAGCACAAATCATTCATTTCAAAACCTTTCCTCAATTCCTTCTTTATGGATGCAATGTAGCTCTAATTTTTCCCTATCATCTACATATACCACAAGATATACAATTTTTTTTCTAACTTTCTTGACAAACAAAGTTTCATTAAGAAGATCATAATGTTTGAAGTCGATTTTTAGACTATGCTCAGTTCAAGAAAGTCATTCTTACATCCATTTGATGAATTTTCCAACCACTCTACGCTGCCAAGGCAAAGAGTGTCTGGATGGTAGCCCATTTTGCTATAGGGTGGAAGTCTCATCATAATCGACCCCTTCCTTCTATGAAAAACCTTTTGCCACAAGCCTGGATTTGTGCTTCTCAAGTGAGCCATCAACTTTATACTTGTTATTGTAGACCCACTTGCAACCAATTGGTTTGGTTCCCGATGGAGGATCAACCAGCATCCAAGTTCCATTCTTTATCAAGGCATCATACTCATTTTCCATCACTTCTTTCCATTCATCATCAGAATCAACTTCTTTGAACGATTTTAGTTCAAAATATGTAGACAAATTCAGTTCACAATCATAAGAAACATCCATATCAACGGGTGAATCAGAATCATCTACATCACCTCCATTTTGCCTGGTTTAATTTCTTGTTCCTGTCTTTCCAACCTCATCAGTATGAACACTTTCAAGTGTCTTTGTCAGGCATTTTGGGGGACCTTTCTGAGATGTTCTGGGCTACTCAGTTGACATATTTGGGACTAAATCAATATTTAGTCTCCCAATTATGTCAATCACATCACTCAAAGTATCATTTGTGGCTAGAGCTTCATGTGGGGGAGAGAGGGCTTCAAAAGAAGATTCGTTAGATTGATCCAATAGAGGAATCCCCCCTTCAAGGTGTGGGATTTCATTATCAAATTCTTGAAACGATTTTGCATGTTTGAATCTATCCAAGCAATCAAGTTGTCTCTCAATAACATTGTTAGCTTTGAAAGGTTCAAGAAAGATTACATCTCTAGCTACAAAAAAATTCTTATTAACTTCATCATAGAGATAGTTTGCTTTGGAGGTATTTGAATACCCCAAGAAGATAGACTTACAACTCCTTGCCCCAAGTTTGTATATTTGTTCCTTTGGTATCAAGGCATAACAGGTGGAAGCAAAGACCCTGAGATGCTTTACCAAAGGAATGTGGCCATACCACATTTCATAAGGAGTCTTGTTTTTAATAGCATTATATGGACATATATTCTTTACATACACATCACATAGAACTACATAAACCCAAAACATAAATTTTACATTCTTGAAAAACATCTTGGAACATACCATATTTAATATTTTCCTATTCATTCTTTCAGCTACTCCATTCTATTAGGGATTATAAGGCACATTTGTTTGATGTTTGATCCCATGTTGGTGAAGATAGTTTTCAAATTCATTTGAAGTGCATTATTTTCCATTATGAGTGCGAATAGAGCCAATATGAGATTGTGCATCATTTTAAATCCATATATGAAATTTCTTTAATGTTTAAAAAGCATCAGATTCGTTCTTCAATAAATAAATCCAACACATTCTGGTGTGGTCATCAATAAATGTCATCATATATTTATTTCCATTTATAGAAGGAACAACCATTGGACCACATAAATCTAAATGAATGAGTTCAAGTTTTCTATGTGCTCTAGAATGTGAATCATGAAAATATTGTTTTCTATGCTTTCCTAGAATACAAGTGTCACATTGCCTAAGTTTCCTAGGAATTGTAGGCAAACCAATAACACCATTTTTATTCAACAAGCGAAGTTGATCATAGTTCAAGTGTCCAAATATAGCATGCCATAAAAGACTTGATGGAAATGTACCTTCATCATAATGAGAACTGTATGAGAAATTGCATGCACAAGCAGATGTACCTTGTAGCTTAAGAATTCATTCTTCTTCTATCCCCGTCATGAGAAGTGAGTGATATGATGCTTTTCTGACCTCAACCTTTCGATCAAACATATGAATGGGGTGTCCTTGCTAGCATATGTGGACCAAGGACAACAAGTTTCTCCTCAGCCACCGGAGATATAAAACATCATGCAAAAGAAATTCTAGAAGACCAAGCAATTTGAACTTGATTGTGCCAAGCCCTAATGGCTTAAGATTTGGTTTTTCAACAAATTATACTGCTGCATCAACATTGTCAGTAAATTCTTCAAACAAACCTCTTATAAAATTCATGTGGCAAGTTGCTCCTGAATCAAGAAACCAATCATTTTTCCAAGAAGCAACTGAAGCATTAAACAAGTCTTCAATTCGTCCAATATTACAATGTCCCACAACATAGTGAGTGGATTCAGGTGCTTTACCTTTCTCTTTGTCATTGGCTATACCTTTGGCTTGATTTATTTCCTACTCAATTCCGTCCCAAGGAAATTTACATGTATATGCATCATGTCTATCTCTATTGCAACAAATGCAATGAAGATCATACTTTTCTCCTTGAGAGTGTGTGAACCATCTACCTCTACAATTTCTTCTTCCTCTTCCTCTTCGACCACATCTTCCTCTAGAAGAATCTTGAGCATGATTCTTCTCTCTATGTGCAAGACACATAACTTCTTTAGAAGACTGAGGAGTTTTCTTCTTCCCAAAATCATTCTCTCTCTCAACAAATTTCTTCACAAAGGACTCAAAGGTAATCTCTTTGAGGCTTCCATTTTCTCGCAATGACTCAAGATAATTGGAATAAATGGGATAAAGTGCCTTAAAAAAAGCTATACGAGAAATTTCTAGTTGAACGTTAGTGGCTTTGACATCATTCATAATAGATCTTACTTCTGATGCTAAAGCAAGAGGATCATCATTTTTCAATTCAAGACTGAACAATTTAATCATTAGTTGGACAACTTCAAGTTCAGAGTGTGAGCCATAGAGTTCCTTCAACTTTTGTAAGGCTTCAAAAGAATTTAAAATGGTGAAATATGGTGACTCACCTCTTCATTTACAGATGTTGCAATAAATGCATAGGCCTTGTTGTTTTGGTTTTTCCAAATGGTGAATTCCTTGTCTGAGGTGGGCTTTTCAGGTTCATTATCTCCTTCTCCTACACAAAATCCTTTGTACAATGCATTGAAAATGAGAGTGAGTTTTATCTTTTGTGACCATTATGGATAGTTCTCTTTCCCATAGAGAACTACTCCAACTATAGAGATCATGGGTGCATTTAAAAATGTGTATTGTATAAAACAATTGTTCTTCTGACCACAAAACAAAATTTCACTTGTTGTGTAAAAAAATTGCACTATGATATTTAAGGACAGATGTATTATATGGGGAAGGTTATGTTAGGGGGAGGTGGTATATGGGGAAGGTTATGTCTAGGGGAGGTGGTATATGGTGGATTATGGTAGCGTATGGTATGGGTAGCAGGGTATTGTTTTAAGCCAACCATGGTGTACATTATTGTTATACAGGTCAGCGTGGATTAGGTTCTGCTGCTGATTGGGTTCTGTTGCTAGAAGGGAGCCAACTATAGGGCTAGACCCATCCGGAATTGTATTACAACAGAGACAATACACAACGATTGATATGTATGTTGCAGTATGGAGACAATATAGAGCGTTTGTTTCATATGGAAGAAACATTAATATATGGTGGTTTCAGATAGTGACCAATGTAGGTTTTGAGTGGGGTATTGTGGTATCAGTGGTGTGGTGGTATTACAATAAACCAGAGTCACAATAGGTGGTGGAGGGCGGTGCAATGCTAGAACAAGCTAGTGTTCCACAAGCTGACAATTCCAACTTGGGTTTCACAATAATGCAACACTTCATTAAAGTAATTCTTAAAATATTTTTCACCTCTTTGAAATTCCTTTCAAGACACAATGGAGACTTCAGAATTTAACGCAAAAATGGATGAACAAAAAGTCCAGAACAACACACTAAAGAAAGAGGAAGCCCCCATGTAGGAACAAGCTTCCTAGCCAATAGAAAAGGAAATATCTGGCAACAAGAAAACTCATGGATCAGAAGGATCTAAGTCGAACAAGGACTCTCCCATTGTTATAACCAAAAATCAGCTATCCATCATAACTGCCTCGAAGACTGGAGGATGGCGAAAGGTGGAGAAAAAGAAGGGGAGAAAAGAATAGCATTTTTATTTTTATCATTATTTTTTGGATTTCTGTGAAAACAAGAACAACTCATATGCATATGCTCTTTAGCATCTACAAAATGTAATTTTGTCTTATGAATAAAAATTTTCCACGGGAAAAAAAAAAATCTTAAAATCTTTTCAATATAGTTGATGTAAAATGCACATTGCAGTCTCACCATTGAACTGCAACACCTCCAGGTTTCGAACAAGCTCACATAATTTTAATGCCCAGGTTCCATCTCTCAATTCCAAGGCTTCAACGGTCTCAACGATTGTTTTCAGGTCCACTCCAAACAACTTCTATGATAGTTATTTAGCCATAGGTTAACTCAAGAATCCTTGCAATCATCACAGAGATAATTCATAAAATGCATTGAATGCAGAAGATGGTCAATCCAAATTCAGAGATTTGACCGAGACCAAAAGCAGAGGGAAGGATTCTAAGAGGAGTTACAATGCAAAAAAATTAAAATAGAAGTTGGCTCTAATACCATGTGAGGCCAGGAGGTAACTCCTCAAATGAATTTTATTTCTTCGTTAATATTTCTCATGGATATATACAATGAGGGAGAGACTCTTGGGCTTCCCCTCCCACTGTCTCTTCATTTTCCTATTCGCCATTATTTCCTATTTACATTATTTACAAATATTCAACCAATCCAAATGATTAGGTGTCAACATCGGGGATGAAAAATAGGACCATCTGGCACAAATATAAGATGGTATGATAGGTGAAAAAAAAATTAATTTACCTCTGGTGATTCATCATCTTTGCTAAGTTTACATCTAGTGATCGTAGGAGTAATAAGAAGTGAGCATTCTTCCATTCCAAATTTCTTCATTATTTATTTGAGGTATTTTCCATACGAAATGAACATACCTTTTGTTAATTTTGTAATGTGTAAGAAAAGGAAAAATGAGATTTCCCCAAGCATGGAAATCTCAAATTCAACTTGCATATTAGCTACAAATGTTTGGTTTAGTAAATCTTCCTTACTACCAAGAATGACATCATCAACGTAAACAATAATTACTAAAATTTTATCATTTCTAGATTTAATATACAAAGTATTACTAGTTGTCCCTCCTTTGAATCCATTCTACTATAGGCATATCATGCCCTAGGTTCTTTTTTTAATCCATACAATGCTTGTTTTAGCTAATGGTGGGCTCTAGTATTGTAGCAATAAAGTTGCAACTCCTGGG
Organism: Pinus taeda; assembly: GCA_000404065.3. Lineage (NCBI taxonomy): Eukaryota > Viridiplantae > Streptophyta > Pinopsida > Pinales > Pinaceae > Pinus > Pinus taeda. The sequence goes on from APFE030515110.1 coordinate 9,379, forward strand.
ACTCCCTTCTTTACTTTTATCAACCCGGTAGTTCGTAACAAACTTGGAAGAAATAGTGTTGTATGCACAAGTACTAGCTCTTGCCGCAAGCTGTCACTGGATCAGCTGGCACAAGTCCACTAGGAGCTTACGCCAACTTTTATGGGCTCTTAGAAGAAGCTTTTAACTGTGATGGATGAAAGCTAACTCAAAAGAGGCTAATCTACTTGCAGAAAGAAGCGGAAAGTTGAAAGGAAATGCAAACCCTAGCAAACCCTAGTTCTACCGACTAATCCTACCAGTGCAAGAAAAGAGATGAAAGTAGTGAAACTAGATGCCATTGACTATTGGAAAGTAAACATGCATGTCACTAAGCTACTTCTGAAGAGAAATATGAAAAAAACATGTTTTTTGCATTTTTGAGTAATTTCGCAGAATTATTATGCATGTGCTTTGACTATTTTTTCTGTACCAAGGTTTATTGGCGAAAGGAAATGCTTGCAGGAGGTTGGGAAGGTGAGAAGAGGGCCTAAGGGGTCCCTAGAACCCTTCCAAAGAGTTTCACAGTGATCGTATCTCAAGAAACCACTTTCGCGAGCTTCTACAGGAAGTCTACAGGGGTTCTACAAGATGTTCTATAGCTTCTACAGGATGTTCCAAAAGGGAATTTTGGAGGGTTGATGGTGGACGAAAGGTGAAGAAGTGGGTATGGAGGTGAGATAAGGGTGTGAGGAGGTCTAGGACTTGGTGAATGAGGACGAGGAGTGGTTAAGGCGATTGGATTTGGTTCAAGGATGGAGGCAGCAAGGTTGCACAAAGATATGGGAATTAGGTCAAATTGGAAAAGGGGGGGCAAATGAAAGGGAGGAATCTGAGTTAGGGGGTTGGAGCAGGTTTTCTGATGGAGGAAAGGTAGGCAGGAAGGCATCACATGTGTTCTGCACACTATTTTCCATACTGACCAAACAAAGACTATGCAAATCAAAGATCTAACTATTTTGACCTATTTTGACCTAGAAACTAGCAACCATGGTGAACAGAAATTTATTGGTAGAAAATCATGCAAGATAACGATGAAAGCTGAGTGAGAATGGATCTAAGCATGTAATCGCAACTGGTACACTTTTGCAAATAAGAATCTAACACTAGCAATTGCATGAAGAAGCAAGAACAACGTTTTTGTGGCATCAAGGACACCTTGGTCTCAGCTCAAGGTATCGAGGAGGGAGAGATGAGATCAAGGATTGTTTGGTGGCCTTTTTCGAAGATATTTTCTGTTACCAAACTACCAGATCAACCTGAAGCATGAAAAGCTATCTTAATCATCAAGAACAACCTAAGTAACAAAGCAAGATTTTAACCTAAATAACAGAAATTATTCTATTAATGCAGCAAAGACAAATAAAAGTACACAAAGGAAGTACTAGGCACTTGGGTTGGGCCCAACCCCAAGAGCTATAGCCTCCAAAGAGGGATTAGAGCTGGTGCAAAGTTGGATTCATCTTTATTGATCATTAAATAATAGTTACATCCCAAAAACTATCTACAAGAAAAAGCTTGAAAATGTGTTGATACAGAGCTGCACTAAAGTGCTAACCTACTGACTAAAATCTAACTAAAATATGACTAACTTCTGACTAAAAACCTACTAACTCAAATGGGGCCCTAAACCTTCTTGTTTATACAAATTGAGGACCCAACAGTCCTCCTAAACTTTAGGGACTCGACTGCCAAAACTTGTAGTTAACAGCAGTCCTATTTGACTTGCTTGGCTGCCCCTTGTTCTCCAAGTTTTTGATGGTGAATTCGAGGTAAGGGCTCATAAATGAAGGGGACAGCTTCCTACAAATCTTCTCCCTTGTTCTTCCATGAATTTGGCTGCCAAGTGCTCATTTAAACATTTGATTTTGTCTCAAAATTGACCAAAAATCTGCACAAAGCACACATTAGACTTTTTGGCATAATGACTAAATCAATTCACTCTATTAACATAAATATAATAAAAAACATGGAATAAGCTAATGAGAATGGTGGATTAAGTCGAATTAGGAGGCTAAATGAGCCCATATAATTACCCATTTTTGGGGCTCATCATCACCCCCTACTAAAAGTGTTGTTCATCCTCTAAACAACTAATCCGTCTCTTCATCTTTGATGGCCCTGGTGGCCACCTTATCATCCCAAGCTTCTAATGTGGTCTAATCATGTGTGCCATAAAATTTTGCCTTCTTTTCCATGTCCTTCCACTGCTCCTCTTATTCTACTTGTTTGAATTCTTTTGCTTTTCTTGGCCTTTAAATACAGGGAGGCCTGCCTTTTTCTTTTTTCTTTTTTTTTTGTAGGTGTGCTTAAGGTAGTGAGCACAGCTTCTACCTCCCTTGCCAATATCTAAGGTGATTTCTCTTCTTGCTGTTCTTTTCCTTGCTTCCTGTAGAAATCCCTGTGTCAATTGTTTCTGTGTGTGTTGCTGAGATCTCAAGGTGTGTCTTTTCCTTTTGTTTTTGTGTGCCTGCTTTGGCTATGGTAGCCTTCATTTGGGCTTTTTTGGCCTTCTCTGTCCTACTATGCATCCTCTTTTCCCTTGGTATTGTTGTTGTTGTTTCTTCCTCTGGTTTAGGCTCAACAATCTAACCCATTTCCCCTTTTTATTTTTGTTCTTTCTGTGCTTGAATGTCCTGTGTTCCTTCACCATTGATTTTCTCACCTTCTTCAATATGTTCTCCCCTTATGAATCCTCCTGGCATGGTGAGAGTGCTCTTTTTATGTTTTAATCAGAAAAGGAAATTCTCAGGCAACGAAACAGTCAATCTGAAATAGAGGATAGTTGAATTTGGTTTCCCTTGAACCCAAGAAGGAATTTCTCGTGTGTCCAATATCAACTAGCAACAATTCTTTTGTTTTAAGACTATTGTCACCCATAACTCGACTGTTTGCTTATCAAAGGAAGAATTTTGTTTTTACAGGCAGAGCATAGAGATCAAGTTTTCTTTTCAGCACACAAACAGATATGCAAATTCAAAATTTTTTTACACACACAGGCTAGCCTCCACAGTTGCATATATCTTTCCTACGGAGAATTTTTTTTTAAAGGAAACATGGAGGACAATTTTGATGCAGAAAAACTAGGACACTCAGTGGAATACACAGGCAAACATTTTACTTCCAATACACAGGCATATTTTTCTCTGATTTTCTAATCTGATGTTGTTCAATTCACGACCTTGCACAAACACATCATGCATAGAGGAGTTTTTTTTTTTTGAGCCTACCTCGTTTGGAGCTCCAAATTCGATGAAAAATCCTTGGTTTTCCCGCTCCAGAAATCTATGCAGTCTTTCTTGCAGAAGGCTCTCGTTTCCTGTAGAATGAAACCGTGCTTCTTGTAGAGCCTGATAAGCAGGAGGGTGTTGAAAAATGACTGAGAAAGACTGGTTCACTACTATGGAGGTGGTATGGAGCTTGTTACAACTGCAGGGATGATGATAAAATGGAAACAATGGTGGTTAGAGTATTTCAAAGATAAGTTCGATTGGCTATTCATGGAGACTTCCGTTAATGGAGGGTGAGTTGGCCAAGTGCACGTTGGCCCCATGCAAATTATTGGTCCCCACTGTAGTGTTATTATGAAGTATATGTTCTCTGCATGTAATCACTTCTATCAATTACGTTGGAGTTTAAACAACCATCACTACTTGTTTTTAGTTTAATTCCTAAGATGGCTGAGCACACATGTCGATTGCACCCACCGAGCGCTATATGAACTAGATGAGGTGTTGTCTAAACTGGATGAGGGTGGTCAGTTAATTGGCCACCAATCTTTTTTAATCACAACCATCTCATTGTCCATACAGTTCTTAAATTACATTCATGCAACAGAGGAACAGGTTTAGTCACGTACCTAGAAATCAAATGCATTTGCTGTGAGGTGTTGTGGCCTTTCCTTCTGTTGCATGCCTTTGTTTCTATGGTTTCATGCTGGCCCGATTGCTGATTCATGGCTATTTTTCTTGTACAGGTATCCTCTCACTGGATCTAAGCTGCAGGAATCTATTTCAATGTTCAGATTTGCACCCTCATGTTGTTGATGCTGAATTTTTACAGGACAGCGATTTGTTTTGTCGATAGCTCCCAAACAATAGATCAGATTGACTTGAAACTTTCTGAGCATGTTTCTATCATCATTATGCACCTCCCATAGCAAAATTGTGGTCAATGGATGCACGGATTTTGAGAAAAACTAAAAATGGCTGAAGGTGACAGAGGTCAATTTCTCGGAAACTGTGCATTGGAATTGGCTGAAATTGCTTGGGCAGGTTACTATCACCTATATGCATCACCCATGAAATAGGGTTTGAAATGGATGCATGGATATGGAGAAAATGCAAAAATGGCGAAAGTTGATGGAGGCTAATTTCTTGGAAACCATGCACTGGAATTGGCTGAAATTACTTGGGCATGTTGCCATCATCCCTACACAACTCCCCATCAAATAGTTTTTTAAATGGATGCACAGTTTTCAAGTTAGGGGAAAAACAAATTTAGAGAATTCTGTAGTTTTTTGGACAGTAAGGAAAATGAGCTTGGGGTGTGATGCAGGAATGGAAATGATGAAAGAGCGGTTTGATGATTGCAGGAGGATTTATGAACCATTTATGAATCTATCATGTTCACCAAACTACTTTTTAAAATCCATTTCTAGCTTTCTGTAATTTCTACAGGAACTTCCTATAGAAAACAAAACTTTCATAAAAGAAGCACAATGAGGTGGAAAAAATGATGGAGAAGGGTGAGGGATGGAAACAAGGATGTTTACAGGCCTCATAAACAGATTCTCAACCTTCGGGTCGTCTTCTAAGATCAATTTTGGCTTGTTTATAGACTTCCTATAGAAGACACAAAACTTCCTGTAGAGGGTGAAATCTTAGTCCAAATGAGACCAAATCTTGGGAAAGGGTAGTGGTCATAGAGGAATGGATTGTGAGGGATGCTTGCAGCTTGGTACTGACCTCTATCCTTGTTTTGTGCGATCCTCCTAACCTGCAATGTCCTTCTTGCAACCTGCAATTATTCAACAAAAATTAGGTTTTTTTTTTCTCTTTTCTTCTTTCTTTTTCTCTTTTTTTTTTTGAAAACAACTGGGGTGCCTCATGGAGGTTTTCACCCTAATTGCCTGCCCTGGGTGCCTCCAAGGGAGGTTTTCACCCAGGGATCTTATTATTATCTTTTTCTTTTCTCTTCTTTCCAACCCATTGACTGCCTCATGGAGGTTTTCAATCAATGAGCCAATCTGAGGCGCCTCCGAGGAGGTTTTCACCTTAGATTTTTATTTTTCTCTTATTTTCATTTTTTTCTTTTTTCTTCCTTTTTTTCCCTACCCTACCCTACTTGAAAAGCAAAATCATTTTCAAGTATAAGAATACTTCCAATGGAGCCATGTGCACATCGAGATGATAGACAAAATGATGTGGAGGCTTGAAATGCATGCTTTGACAGGTATCTGGATTTCAGAGACCAAATGATTTGACTTTGAAGGGATCAAGCATAGCTGAGGATGAGAGTAGTGCTGCAACTTAGTGACCGTCTGAAACCATCTCTCAATATAGCTCTAATATCCTTGGTCCTTTTGTTGATCTGGATCATTCTCCATATCTTCTTCTATCATGACCTTCACATCTTCCTCTTTTTGTTGATTTTTCTCTTGAATACCTAGAGGATTTGATGGTAACCATGAGGGAGCTCTCTCGATCTCTGATTCTGATGTTTTCTCTTTATCAAGTGTAGCCCATGGTACTTTGATCTCCTCTTTTGAATCTCCTTTTGCTGGATGTGGTCCTTCAATGCTGTCAATATTATCTATGTTTTGCAATAATCTTCCTGAGCTATGGTGAATATCATTGAGCTCAAGAGGAGTTGTTTGGACATGTTGTGCCTCAGCATTGTAATTGGGTTGAGCTACTCCATTGTGTGGGTTTGGAAATGGTGTTATGGGCGGTTGAGTGGGGGTGTATATTTGAGATGGATGTGGATGGGGTTATGGTTGGGTAGGTGGTTTCCCACTATATACTTGTTGAGCCTTCCTGTTGTTTGAGTTCGAGTTCGGTTGAGCAGGAATTTGGGGCTGCCATGGTGGAGCAGGAGGCGATGGTTGCCATTGAGCAGGTGGTGGAGGAAAAGGAGCAGGAGGAGTGTTGTACTAGGGCCTCCACCCCTGATGAGGTGCATTCCACTAAGGCTGTGGCTAAGCTTATGGGTGAAATTGATAAGCAGGTGGTTGGGCATAATGTGGAGATGTGAAGGACCAAGGATGAGGTGTGGACCAGGAAGGATGAGTAGGGGAACCCCAAGAAGGCATGGAAGTGGCTTGATGGTGGTTGTAATAGGTCTGGGATGTCCCTTGCATTCCCTGCTGGTAAGGTATGGGTCCATGTGGACTCCTTTAGTTCATATAATAGAGTGGTTCAGTGGCTCCTTTAGCCCTCTGATATGCAGCTTTGATTCTGGGTAAGGAAAGGCACTGATTTGTAGGATGGTATTTTTCACAGACAAAACACACTTCTATGGAGTGCAATGGACATTCATTCCTAGGATGCTTTCTAGTGCACCTGGGACAAAAGATGGCCAAAGTCCTCTTGGTTTCCTCTTGCTTCCCTTGGATCAGCAAGGTATCTAGTTGCATGGCAAGAAACTGCCTCACCTCGCTCTTGAAATCTTCCATCTGATTTGCAAATTCATTTTTGGATAAGGTGCTTCTCCCAACATTTCTGTTTGTAGCCATTTGCTCCAAAGGAATGTTTTCTTCTTATTCTCCCCTAAAGGTTCTGCAAATATGTCTTGTTGTCTACTTAGGGGTTCTTCTTAATCACAGCCATCGAAGAAGAGAGAAGGTTGGATGAGTGAAGCAGTGGGGGTGTTGTGCAAACATTTTTCTGAATTATCTCTACTCCTACAAGGCATGATAGGAAATCTTTTTGGTTGATTTTATTTTTATTTTTATTTTTCCTGCTTGTACCTGCAAAACTGAAATAGATTGAACTGCAACTAACTAAAAGCTATCTAGCTGAAATGAAAATGCGGAATTGAAATGAAAGTAGGAAAGGACTAGTCTATTTTGCTGAAATGAAATTGCAGGAATGAAATGCTAGGCTACGCTTGCAGAGTTGAAACTGTGGAATTGAAATGCTAATCTACGCTTGCAGAATTGAAATTGCAGAATTGAAATGCTAATCTATGCTTGCATAATTGAAATTTTGGAATTGAAATGCTAATCTATGAAAGAAGGAAATATCTAATCTACTTGTGGAAATGAAATTGCAGAATGGAAATGAAACAATCTACTCTATGCTTTCTGAAATAAAGTACTTAGCATAAGGTTGTAGTAGAAAATAGAAGAAAAGAAGCAATCACCAATACTCTGATGCTTCCCCGGAAAGGACGCCAAAAATATGGTGGGCTCTAGTATTGCAGCAATAATGCTGCAACTCTTGGGACTCCCTTCTTTACTTTTATCAACCTGGTAGTTCGTAACAAACTTGGAAGCGACGGTGCTGTATGCACAAGTACTAGCTCTTGCCACAGGCTGTCACTGGATCAACTGGCACAAGTCCGCTAGGAGCTTAAGCCAACTTCTATGAGCTCTTAGAAGAAGCTTTTAACTATGATGGATGAAAGCTAACTCAAAGGAGACTAATCTACTTGCAGAAAGAAGCAGAAAGCTGAAAGGAAATGCAAACCCTAGGAAACCCTAGTTCTACCGACTAATCCTACCAATGCAAGAAAAGAGATGAAATTAGTGGACCTGAATGCCATTGACTATTGGAAAGGTAACATGCATATGACTAAGCTACTTTTGAAGAGAAATATGAAAAAACATCTTTTTGCATTTTTGAGTAATTTCGCAGAATTATTATGCATGTGCTTTGACTATTTTTTCTGTGCAGAGGTTGATTGGCAAAAGGAAATGCTTGCACGAGGCTGGGAAGGTGAAAAGAGGGCCTAAGGGGTCCCTATCACCCTTCCAGATAGTTTCACAATGATCGTATCTCAAGAAACCGCTTTCGTGAGCTTCTACAGGAAGTCTGCAGTGGTTGTACAAGATGTTTTGTAGCTTCTACAGGATGTTCTGAAAGGGAATTTTGGAGGGTTGATGGTGGAAGAAAGGTGAAGAAGTGGGTATGGAGGTGAGAGAAGGGTGTGAGGAGGTCTAAGACTTGGTGAATGAAGATGAGGAGTGGTTAAGGCGATCTGATTTGGTACAAGGATGGAGGGAGTAGGGTTGCACAAAGATATGGGAATTAGGTCAAATTGGAAAAGGGGTGGCAAATGAAAGGGAGGAATCAGAGTTAGGGGGAAGGATCAGGTTGTATGATGGATGAAAAGTAGGAAAGAAGGCATCACAGGTGTTCTGCACACTATTTCCAAAACTGACCAAACAAAGACTATGCAAACTAAAGATCTAGCTATTTTGACCTATTCTGACCTAGAAACCAGCAACCATGACGAACCGAAATTTATTGGTAGAAAATCATGCAAGATAATGATTAAAACTAAGTGAGAATGGATCCAAGCATGTAATCACAATTGGTACCAACTTTTGCAAATAAGAATCTAACACTAACAATTGCATGAAGAAGCAAGAACAACATTTTTGTGGTAGTAAGGACGCCTTGGTCTCAGCTCATGGTCCCGAGGAGGGAGAGATGAGATCAAGGATTTCTTGGTGGCCTTTTTTGAAAATCTTCTCTGTTACCAAACTACCAAATCAACCTGAAGTATGAAAAGCTATCTTAATCATCAAGAACAACCTAATTAACAGAGCGAGATTTTAACCTAAATAATAGAAATTATTCTATCAGCAAAAACACATAAAAGTACACAAAGGAAGCATTGGGAACTTAGGTTGGGCCCAACCCCAAGAGCTACAACCTCCTAAGAGGGATTACAGTTGGTGCAAAGCTAGATTCATCTTTATTGATCATGAAATAATAGTTACATCCCAAAAACTATCTTCAAGAAAACGCTTGAAAATGTGCTGATACAGAGCTGCACTAAAGTGCTAACCTACTGACTAAAATCTAACTAAAATATGACTAAATCTTGAATAAAACTAACTAACTCAAATGAGGCCCTAAGCCTTCTTATTTATACAAATTGAGGACCCGAACAGTCCTCCTAAACTTTAGGGACTCGGCTGCCAAAAATTGCAGTTAATAGCAGTCCTACTTGACTTGCTTGGTTGCCCCTTGTGCTTTGATTTTTTGATGGAGAACTCAAAGTAAGGGTTCATAAATGAAGGGGGGCACCGTCCTACAAATCCTTTCCCTTGTTCTTTCACGAATTTGGCTGCCAAGTGCTCATTTAAACCTTTGATTTTGTCTCAAAATTGACCAAAAATCTGCATAAAGCACACATTAGACTTTTTGGCATAATGACTAACCCAATTCACTCTATTAACATAAATATAATAAAAAACATGCAATAAACTAATGAGAATGGTGGATTAAGTTGAATTAGGAGGCTAAATGAGCCCATATAATTACCCATTTTTGGGGATCATTAGCTAACATACTTGCTCAAGATCCTCTGACAACTAAAAAACTTAACCCTATTATATGTAAACATTTTCTTCAAGTTCTATATTAAATAATAATGATTTTATATCCATATGATATACTTTAAAATTTTTGTGATACGAAAAAGCTAAGAACATTCTTATTGGTTCTAATCTTGTTACTAGGGAAAATTGGTCCTCAAAATCTATTCCTTCAGCTTGAGAATAACCTTTACATACTAATCTAGCCTTATTTATCACAACTTGTCCATATTCATTTAATTTTTTCCTAAAGGCCCATTTTGTGCTAACGACATTTTTATTTAATAGTCTTGGAACTAATTCCCAAGTCTAATTTTTATCATTCTGATCTAGTCATCCTTCATAGTTTGTTTCCAGTGCTTATCTTGACTTGATTGATAAAAAAAAAAATGAATTATTCATGGATAACATAGAAATATGTGTTTGACTAGAGTCATTTATTAATCTTCTTCGAGTTTGGACCCCTACTTCTATATTACCAACAATATTATTTGTAGCGTGATACTTTTATACATACTTTGAGTTTTTTTTACTGGGTATACCTTGCCTCTTCTTCTTCTTCTCTTGATTCTTCAAGCTATTCAACTTCATCTTCACTGTTAGTCTGATCAGGTGGGCTAATAAATACATTAGAGAAAATTTCAGCCTAAAAGTGCCCATCAAATTTTCATGTAATTTCCATGTCATAATATGTAATCCAATCAAAATCCTTTAAATTTAAAAAAAAACACATGTTAATCTTTTAGAGGGAAGAGAAGATAAACTACTTATTTTAATTACACTTTTGGGTTATTTCCTTATACGTTTACTAAAATTTCAAGTGTAGACACTCATTAGATGCATAATTAAATTTCACATACAATGTGTACCAATTAAACATTATTTTGAGAAAACCTACATTGATAAAAAATGAAGATACATTAAAAACTCTTTTTAACATATTTCAGTTTTTATCAACGTGGGTTTTCTTAAACGTATGCATAATTTGTGCTCGTTGGATGTGAAATTTAAATCTGCATTCAATGAGTGTCTACACTTGAAATTTGAGTAAAACTATCAAAAGACAATTAAAACAAAAATCTCATTTTCCCTCCAAATTTCATAACTCCTATTTTATTATATTCCCTTAGGATGTCACTTTTAGGTTGAAATTTACTCTAATGTTGGCTTCTCACTTTTGAGAGGTAAATCCTCATCCACTCTCACATCAATGTTTTCAACTATTTTGCATGTGTTTAATTGTAACGTCTATAGCCTTCGCTCTTAGTTCAATATCCTAAAAATATTTCTATATCAAGTCCTGCATTTAAACAACCCAAGTTATGATCATTATTCTTGATGTAGCACTTGTTGCTAAAGACTTTGAAGTGCTTTATTAAACAAGGTTTTCCATACCACAACTAGTAGGGGTTCTTTTCATTTTTAGGTCTTAGGTGCACTTTATTTAAAATATGGATTATTGTTTGAACAACTTCAACCCGAAGAATATTTTGAATATTTCTCTCATCTGACATAGCTCTATCCATTTGTGGCACTAATATATTTTGCTTCTTAGCTCCACCATTTTATTAGGGAGTGTTCACAATTCTGAATTTCCTTCTTATGTCGTGCTCTTTACAAAAATGATCAAACTCATTTGAATTAAACGCACCACCCCTATCTAACCTTAAACACATTAATTTTGAAATAAATTTGGTTTTTAGCTATGGATTTGAATATTTTAAACTTTTAAAATGCTTCAGACATTTCCTTTCAAATTGAAGCCTACATAAGGCTGATGCAATCATCAATAATCAACATCAAATAAAATTCACCAATTGGGTTTTCAGTTCTTGAGTGCCAACATGTGTTTGTATGAAATAGTTGCAGTGGCTTAGTAGATCACTTTTCTTTGGTCTTGAGAGTTAGTTGAACTTACTTGCTAATTAGGCATGACTTACAAATTGTATTTCTTGGCCTAGTTATTTTTTGCAAGTCCCCTACAACTTCCTGTTTGTTTGAGCTTCACTATATGGTCAAATTTGAGGTATTCCAATATTCTATGTCATAACCATCTCTCAGCAATCTTCCTCAAACAAAATTTCTAATTTTCTTCATTTAATATCTATACATTACTTGATGTTCTTGTAGCCTTTAGCACTACATTTTCTAGTGTTTGATGTTCTTATTTCACATCCTTTCGATTGAAAGGTTACATTAAAACCCTAGTCACATATTTGAATCATATTCAACAACTTGCGATTGAGTCCATATTTGAAAAGAACATTATGAGCTATCCCTCTTCAATTTACCAATTTGACTATGACTTTGCCCATGACCTTTCCTAGAGTATTAATTCAAAAAGCCACACTTTTTTCCTTGTCTTCTCTTATTGATTTCAATAATTTGATTATATGACCATTTATATGCTTGGAGAATTCACTGTACACATGCTAATGGTTTGCTTAGTTTTGGAAATATATAACAATGCCACACTCTTCTCCCTTCTCTTCCTTTTTGTTCATCCATGTGTTTTGTTCCTCTCGAGTTTGCTTGATCTTAGTAATTGATTTTAATTTTGTGGTTCTACACTCACCTACCTTATCCTCGTAGTTATGAAAAATATAGAGTTTTGTATAATCAAATAGAGGAGTAAATGAATCGTTATGCCTAGGATTGTTCCTATGAGGATATACAATTATGCTTTGTTTGTTTGATTGATAATATTTGTTTCTTTGATTTATTTTCTGATAATTTCCAAGATATGCTCTACAATTTATAGCCTTATGTCAAAAGTTGTACATGAATAACAATTACCATAGAAAATATTTTGTTGCCTAGGAGCAATTTTCCTTTGAGGATATGATCTGTTGATTCTTTTGTGGATATCTTTGAGGAAAACAAGGTATTTTTTATTTTAGACTTGATCTTTTAGGTTGTTCAAATGGTTGTTGCCTGCACTTCTTTGTTTTCCCTTATTTTAATTAATGTTTCCCATTACTTTTCTATCATGTTATCCTCTTTTATGCTTCCTTTTCCTTGGTTGCATTTCTATTTGGTCCTTTGATGGCTTCAACATAGTTTATTTTGTAGGTTTTAACTCAGTACAAAAATTACCATCATATGAATTCTAAAAACAGAAATAAATAATGGCAAGAGCATAAAACATATATACGTAGAGATTTTCCTGTGGATCCCAAAATTGGGACTACTAGATTGATTTTTCATTATATTCCTTTCAATGTTACAATACATATATATACATGTTGAAGCATCCATTAACCCTGGATTAGAACATAATCGTAGTTCCCTTGATCTGGTATACGAAATACCATGGGAAGAAAACCATCATTCCCAAATCCATGTGTGAAAACTATGCACAAAACCATATGTAGGTTCACCCACCTAATATATGGTCCAAAAGAAATTTCCCCGGGGCACTTCCCTTGACCGTATAGAGGGGGGCTACCACCCCCCTCATACCCCCTAATAGCGGGGACTTCCACCGCCCTTGTGACCCCCTAGCTAGGCCAGGTGCAAGAAAGGGGGGCCTAACTAACCCCCCCTACTTCGCTGCTATTACTCATGGAAATAATATAAAACACACCCAACATATTGGTGTTATTTCTTCATATTTCTTGGTGCTTGATTATCCTTTAGAGCCTAGACTAGTTTTGATGAGAGAAGATCTTCAAATACTCAACATTTCATCCAACTACTAGATCCTTTAATAACTTCATATGTTGGCTGAGTTGTGCCTAAGTCATTTCTAATTCTTTTCTAAGGGAGGCTAACTCTTCCTCTATTTCTTTACACTCCTTTCCGTTCTCTTTCAGATATTGTAACAAGGTTTCTTTAATCTTATTTGCTTCCTCCAAATCTACTTTAAGAAGAAGAAGTATTGAATCTTCATATTTGTTCTCTTCTCTTTCATATTGAATCAATAGCACTTTTTTCCTCTTATTCTTTTTCCTAATCGTTTGTGTTTCTTCTAAGGCACTGATTAGTTATCATCCACTAGAACTTCATCTTCATCTAAGTTATGACCATATTGTCTTTCATCTTGGGTTTCTAGAGCCATGAGCATGACATTATTTGTTCTTTCTTTCATTATTTTTTCATCGAAGGGTTGTTAATATTCATATACTAAGGAATTGTTGTCTTCCTAGGTATAGAAAATATTCTTCCTGAAGTTTTTTTCCTTCTTTACTTTCCTATATTTATCCTTCTCTTTATGTTCATATTTATTCCTTTATTTCTTATGTGGACATTTAGATACATAATAACCTACTTTTACACAATTAAAGCATTTGAAATGGAACTTACCTTTGTAATTTCCATATCCTCTCTTTAATCATCTTACAAACATGGCTTCTTCTTCATCATATCCATATGTCAAGCCTTATTTTTATTCTTTTCTCTTCTTATCATCTTTGAAGGCTACCTCCTTTGAATTATATCTACCTGTTTGTGACATCCCTCTGTCAATCCCCCTATTGTGAATCTTTTAACCACTTTTTTATAATTAAAAATGACTGAGAATTTGGACACAAATTTCAGATATTGGGGAGGGAGATTACTTGGGAAGTTGTTTAACAATGCCACTCATAGGAAGTTGAATGGCATGCCTTAAATGAGATGATTTTATATTGAATTTAGCTGGAGAAAGAAAGGATGGGAACCATACCTCTTTTGGAAAAATCGGCAAGGGAAAGAGGAAAAATAATTAATTGTAGTGGGTTATGGTGGCTCAGGTGTTTGCACTAGTTAGGTGCACATCTATGCCACTAGTATATGATTGCAACAACAGGGGTGGAAGGCTATAGAGAATACTTGTCAAGAAAAGAAGGAAAAATGGAAGGGAATGCATCTTAGGGGAGGAAGAAGCAATGATAGGGATGAGATCTCAAGAGAAAAAGAGCTAGAAAAAACTACAAGAGTTGTGTGGAGGAAAAGTGGCCACAATATCCTGCATTCGTTCTTTATTGGGTTGATATAGGAGGAATTCCAATTTTAAGCATTGGAAGAGGGTGTGTGGATCTCTCTTCGGTTAAGGTTAGAGGCTCTTTGGATTCTCAGTTTGGGTGGACACCATATTGGTTTGGATTTCAAGTAAAAAAGAGTTCCTAGTGTCTTCCCATGCTTGGTTTTGAGGCTAAAAAAAACCTTCAATGAACTCTAGATTATCGATTATGGGTGAAGTCACTAAATAATTATTGTCCTGGTTACAAGCCTTGGAGAGGGTGATATCTCTAGATTCCCTCGTTTGGTTACAAGGGTGGAAATGGTGATATCTATTGATTCCCTACTTTGGTTACAATGATGGAGATGCTGATATCTCTAGATTCCCTAGTGTGGTGAGGAGTTTTGGTTGTTTCTGTTAAGCACTCCTCCTTAAGCTCTGAATATGGCTTGGGGATGGATTATTACAAGAAAGGTCATAACGCATTCATCCTAAGGTTGGGTGGAGAATTAGAGTCCCAAACTTAGTTGCAAGTAAATTATTCAATATAAGATAAGTGGTTTACTTATGATATTTTTCTTGTGATTTATATTTAATTGAATCAATGAACATGGTCTTGTGGCATGTATTGTATTTATTTATTTTTCTATGCTTTGTGTGTGTTGAGTTGTTATGAATGAATAAGAGTAGATGTGAAAATGTGTACAAGTGAATTAGGAGTTGGATAAGCTTCCCTCTAACCTTGTGGTTTACATTCATAGGTATGATACCTATGTGTTTTAATTGGTAAATGCAATGGTCTAAGAATTTAGTAATAGATTAGTGAAATTTGGGGAATAAGCACACATTGTGCACTTTTGTTCATTTCTAAGATAGGTTAGATCGGGTCTAGATGAGCTTAGATTTATGATACATGAGCTCATAAAAGAAAGGAAAATTCTTACATCTCCAAATCAAAATGTGAAGACGCATGTTTGCTCATCCTAAAAGAATTTCACAAAAAAAATATAAGTCTAAGAAACTTTAAAAATAGGTCCAAGTTTAAATTGGGAGTTGACTCATTTTTTGGTTGGGTGATTCATCTCAAAGGTGGAATTTGAGAGAAGCTTCATTCAGAGCTAGTTGGGCCTAGGCAAGTCGAGAGTCAGTCAGGTCGGGGGTCGATATTTAGGACTTGGTAAGGTTGTTCACTGGTTTTGGCAATAGGGACTCACCCCAACTACAATAAATTCTATGTGTGATTCTACCATTCCAATGGACTCATCTAGGCATGGTGGAATGATTGTGTGGGAACCACGTGGGTCCCACATGGTGGACACTAATGAGGTGGCATATATTAATGGGCCAAACTTAAAATAGCCATCACATTTGATCCATAAGTCAAATTAGGGTAAAATGTATATCATTGGAAAATTATTGACACTCCTAACATGATGGTGATTTTGGTTATTAGTTTTAAAGTAGCTGGAAAAGGAGGAATTTTATGACCCCATTTCCATGATAGGACTGTGAAGGTTGGTTAAATATAAGTAACACCTCTCATGGGCCTTGGAGAGCCCAAGGGGATGGAAGGGAACATTAGACCCTTGAGGTTCTCATTTCATCTCAACTAATGTAATTTTTGTTATGTATTTCAAATATTAACACTACAATGTTATTTAAACTCACATTGACTCCATGTCTCAAATAATATTCATATTCAACCTCTGTGACGTGCTTCTTTTCAACTATATTTCAATTCTTCATTGATATTCACTTAACATCGGTCAATATTCTATAACATAGCTCCCCTCTAATTTTTCTTTACAAACGCATGGTCTTGTTATTATTCACTATGCTTCTACACATCAATTTCTATGGGAAATACACATATCACATCATAATTTCAACCTTTTATAAGCACAACACCTTTAATTTTTCCCCTAACATAATTTAATCATTTTTTTAATAGAATTTTGGTGCCCAAATGCCATTTTTTTCATAAACCTTTAAATTTAGCTCCCTAATATATATGAAAGTGAGCCAAGATCAAGGACTTAAACCCCAAGGGCTTTTAGTAATCCAATTTATATTTATGTCAAGGATGTCACTTTAGGGCTCTCGATATAACATCCAACCCCTTATTTAACCATCAAACCACTTGCACCCATTAACTATCAAATTCCCATATAGTTCTAAACGTCTCTAATGGATTGGGGACCTAGAACTTTGACTAGGTGGAACCTTGACCCATTCCTCCGAGACTTGTTCAAATTTAGATCAATCTAGATCTGGTTCTCCTGGGAGCAAGATCCCCCACAGGAAGTTTTGGGGCTAAAAGCCCATGTTTAAGTCAAGTTTTTGTAATATTATTATAAAGACTCCGCATTTTGTGGTCACAGAGCACAAAGGTATTATGTGTCACAAAGGGTAGTCCACCCTTAGTTTTGTAAAGTAAATTCAGTTGTAAGAGATCTACCCATGGTTTGCGGACCATGGGATTGTATAAAAAGAGCTAAGCTCTAAGTAGTAAGAAGGATAACAAGAGGAAGAGAGTCATAGCTTAGAGCAAGAAGTCCAAGTCCTGGGTTGTAGCATAGGTAGAGGCTCTGCAGCTAACTGCACATAGGCCTAGGGTATAAGTCCACAGTTGTGTGCATGGACCCCTGCAATTGAGTGCGCAGGGTGAACAGAGTCTATAATACTTGAAAGATATTAATAAAAGGATTTATTCTACAATTTCTGTGTATTTTTTCTGTTGATGGGTTTGGATATTTTTGTGTATGATGTTCCTTTATTATGCTTACATGGTGCGCGAATGAATGCAATTACATTGAATAATTGAATGTAATCATGAATATCTACTTATGCGGTGATAACTTTAAGTATTTGACAAGATAAGAAAAACACTTAGGATAGTTGAGGAAGTTGCACGACACACTGCCATAGTAGCGCAAAAGTACCTGAGCCCTGGGTTACGGCTATACGAAGGTTGATCGTATACTTTTGCGAAGGTATTGAAGGTTGGGATAAAGGGTTTGTCTTACAAGCCCTAAAGTGAGATCACCTGCGCGAAGGCAGGGATGGAAGAGATCACAAGACATCACAACCATCTCAAGGGTGTGGAAACTTGGTTCCAGTAGCCCCCCATACTGCTTCGAGTGAGACTTCGGTCCGCACTCCATGGGTTGATGCCGAAAAGGCCGGTAGTGTAGGGATTTATTTGGCTAATTAACGTTGAACCTAGGTCAGGCCCCCTTCAAGCCAAGAAATGGTTCCGTTGTCGGGACCAGAATCTGCATAAGAGATGTGTGATGCCATATCACTGGAATCCAACTAAGAAGGAGATTGGAGACCAGTAGGATAGAAAAATCCACAAATTCGCGGCACAGGAGAACAAAAACCCGCGACTGACAAAGGAAAAATGGTTGGACCGGTACCTGTATACAAATATCCATGAGATCGTTTTCTGCTCTTTCCCTATTCAGCTATACAAGTGGATTGCGAAGCTAGCAAATAACCAAGGAAGGTGGAAACTTGACGGCCCTATTGTGTGGACCCTAGAGCGAGTGTGAACGTTGGAAGCATTGGAGGATAAGATCACTTGAGTTGTCGATCATTGGCTCAATCAAGTCATAGGAGGTTTTGTGACAGAATTCAAGGTCAACACCTCAGTCAGCTATAGCGAGGTAGAGCGACATTTTTTCAAAGCACCGCAAGGTAAGTACGTAAAATATTTGAATACTTGGATTAAAATGTTGTTGTGTGAAAAACCAGTTATGCAGCGAAGAAGGAAAATTTATAGAAAAAAAGGAAATAAGGGTCCAGAGTATGATCTCACCTCCGCAAAGGGATGAAGAAGGGATAGCGAAGGTTTCTCCGTGAAGCGTTATTCAGTTAATAAGACAAGGGTTCCTGCGAATACCACCTCTGCCCACATCACCTTCAACGTCACTGCCATCGCCTCCAACTTCACTCGTACCACCTCCACCTCCACTCCTGTTCAGTATGGGAAATACAGAGAAGCTACCTTTGTTCAAAGGCTTGGGAAATGAGGACCCAGACCAATTCTGGTTCATTTTCAGGGCTGTATGGGAAGCTCAAGGTGTTACATATGATCACATAAAGAAGGTGACACTATTTAGTGCACTGCAAGATCACGTGCTAACCTGGTATATCAAGTACTCTAACAATAACCCAAATGCTGGAGTACCAAACATACATGGAGCACTAAATAGGGAAATTAGGAGACCTAAATATGAGACGCAGTTGATTGTGGGATTCAAAGAGATCGCAATGTGACCAGGCAAGACACCTTGGGAACTAGATCAGAGGCTGAAGTGTACAATCCATGAAGCCAACATGAATTTGATAGATGGAAAACATCGCAAGTCGTTTGTTGCTTCGCTACTACCACACTTAAGGAGTGCATTGTCACAGCAAAAGATAACAACTCAGGTAGAGGACTTGGAGATTTCCATGAGACTACATGAGACTCTGATGCAAGATCCTAATCTTGGAGTTCAACAGATCCATGCGTAGCTGAAGAATCTGTTCCTTGAGATGCAAAGTCTGAAGCAAGACAGGATGGTTCAGCTAGAGGTACGCGAGGAGGTATGGTGCTTGAAATGCAAGAGTCACGGTCATGACAAAGACCATTGCTCAGTCTTTGCAAATTACATTGCAGGAGGAGGATCGATGCCTTTAAGGGCGGAAGCTCAAATAGGACCTAGTGCAGGGCCTGCATTATGGTGCGTTATCTGTCAAGTAGCTAGAAAACATGCCACGGATAACTGTCACCTGTTATAGAAGTATGTACAAGCACCGCAACAGCTGTTCTGCAACTTTTGTAGATCAGTAGGACATGATGAGCATACTTGCAGGAGCTATGAATTGATGATGGAGATAATTGCCACCTACGAGGTTCAGGCCGAAACGTGACCCCTTGACCAGGATGCAGGGATGGCATGCAAAGGATTTCATGGGTGACAATGAGGCCGAGGTGTAGGAGGACCTGGTAGAGGTCGAGGACAGTTGATTTGCTACAATTGCAGAGGACCAAGCCACTATGCCTATGGTTGCACTAATCCAATGCATCCGTCATGCAAGTATTGCACGATGTTTGATCATGAAATGAAAGATTGTCCTACACTGATAGATAGGATACAAGACTAAGGGGCACTACCACCTCCATCAACTCATAACCTATGGATGATGAGATCTGAGCCATGTGAGGAAGATCCAAACATAAATATAGTACTTAGGAGTGGAATCACAATTGGAGATGACAAGGGGAAACAACTGGAAGAGAGTACATGGGTTCGCAAAGCCCCGACAAAAAAGGTTGAGTTTGATTTTGATCACACTCATGAGGTCTTCATGGAAGCTAAGAAAATCTTTGTTGAGGCCTCCACCTTAGGAAGCAAGGGTAAGCCTAAGCCAGAGATGGACCCCTCTATGCTCACAACTTTCTTAGAAACCTGTATGAAGTTACTGCGCGACAGTAAGGCTATGAAAGGGCTAGAAGAACTAATCAATAGATGTGCTAGAACCGTGCCAAGTGAGCCGCACGTAGTACAAAAGACTGGCAAGCATAAAACAAGGATGGGACGGGATATGAGACTGACCACACAAATAGGAGAGTATGAAATGGATGAGGTCATTTTGGACCTAGGGTCAGATGCGAATGTCTTGCCAAGCAAACTTGGGAGTGAATGGGGAGACCTGCACTAAAATGGTCTCCGATTCAGCTAAGGAAGGTGAATCAGTAGAAAATCATCACCAAGGGGCGGCTGCAGTGAGTGACCATGCATATTGAGGGAGCGAGCACACTGGCGGATTTTGAAGTAATAGAGATAGTGGATGATAGCAATCCCTACCCTGCACTCTTGGGAATTGACTGGGCTACTGATATGAACGAAGTAATAAATCTAAAGAAGAGAAAGATGATCTTTGAGAAGAAATCATTAAGCATGATAATACCCCTAGATCCTACTAAAGGATCGTGCTATACCGAACCAGTCTGCGACTATGAGAGTGATGACGACCTAGACTGTATCTATAAGATAACAGTGCAAAACCAAGATTGGGTGAATCCCACTGTGGATGGATGGATTACATGGGATCGTGAGACTTCCTACACTTTGGACTCCGACAAAGAAGTAGAACACTGGCAGAATCTGTTACACGAAGTAACCACGCTGAATTGCAACATGATGACCTAGTCGTTGCGTTGTGTGGCATCAAAGGCAAGAAATATGCCTATTTATGATGGTCTAAATGAGGTAGATATCTTTTTGGATGAATTTGAAAGGGAGGTACCAAAAAAGTAGTGCTTTTAGGCCTTGGACTAGGCACTATGCACTACCCCCACAAGATGGTGGGGTGCACACAAGAGAAGCTTTGATGATTGGCGTAAATGTTGGAGGATGATGAGAACATGATTTGGGAAGCCTAAAATGTGACTGATAGACAAGTATGATGAGAAGAATGATCTACTCACACATTTGGCCAAATGGATGTATGCTTATGGAGAAAATCCCCAACCTAAGTGGGTGCACCTGCTTTGTCATACCCTAGATGTTATCCCAATGAATTGGTATATAGAAACAGAGCTCCGCCATGGGGCAGGTGACTGGGATATCCTACGTGAAGGATTCATGATGAGATTCAGTTTTGAGGATGGGTTTGACAGTATTAATGAAGCACTACAAGAGGTGAAAGAATCCATATTTAGGATACTGCAGGATCCTTTAGACCTAATTCAGCCTAAATGGGCTACTCAGCTGAGTCACGTGCTCAAATGTTATAATGTAATTGCTAAAGATGAGGATGAGGATCTGCAGAATATTTAAATTCCAGAAACAGAAGGCCACCACAAGGTTCAAGGATTGCAGATTGAGAACCATGATATAACCATGCCGGTGAAAGCAAAACAAGTGAGCATTGGCATGGAGGCAGAACCCAAATTTATGAAGATTGGAGACTACTAGGACAATGCAATGGAGGATAAATACCAGGACTTATTCCCTACCAAGTTTATAGATTTGAAAGGAATAATCAGAGACCTAGGAGTGATGAAGATCACATTAAAGCTCGACGCGAAGCCAATGAAGCAGAGGCCTTACCACCTCAATCTGAAATACAAGGAGAGGGTCCGCTTAGATCTAGACAAGATACTAGCGGCAGGCATCATTGAGCCTGTGGAAAAATTTGATTGGGTAAGCGTAATGGTAGTGCAAGAGAGGAAGCAGAAGGATGAGATAAAGATATGTGTGTATCTCAGAAAACTTAATGACGCTTGTGTGCATGATCCTTTCCCGACTCCGTTTACAGATGAAGTGTTGGACAATGTAGGTGGCCAGGAAGCATATTCCTTCACTAATGGGTTCTTTGGGTACCACCAAATCAAAATCACACTGGAGGATGGGAGCAAGACAACCTTCGCGACTAATTGGGGTTGTTTTCAATACACCGTAATGCCATTTGGATTGAAGAATGCACCCGCAATCTTTTCGCGTGTGGTTGTTGTGGCATTTAAGGAATTTATTCATAAGTTCCTGGAGGTATATTTTGATGACTGGACTATATTTAGGCTGGTTAAGAGCCATGTAGCAAGTTTGCGCCTCATGCTAGATACCTGTCGAAGATACCATATCGCGCTCAATCTCAAGAAGTGTCTGTTTTGCGTTCCTTTTGGAAACCTATTGAGGCCTGTGATTTGCAGACAAGGACTGATGGAAGACCCCGTGAAGATCACGGTGATACTGAACTTGGAAGCATTGAGGAGTGTGAAATAGATGCACACTACTCTGGGACATACAGGATATTACAGAATGTTATCAAAGGCTATGCGTAGATCATCGTGCCAATCGAAATTTTTTTTAAGAAGGATGTCATGTTTTGTTGGAATGATGACTGTAAGAAAAGCTTGGATATATTGAAAGAAAAGATGGTTATCACATTGATTATAATCTTCCCGGACTAGAAGAAATAGTTTCATGTACATGTCGACACATCATGTATAGCTTTGGGGGCAATAATAACACATGATGGCGGAGTAGACTTGGACCATCTTATCATGTTTGCAAGCTGGAGATTATCCAAATTAGAGAGGAATTATTATACCACTGAACGCGAGGGGCTAGCTATGATGTATGCACTCCAAAAGTACTGACACTACTTTCTAAGAAGCCATTTTAAGATGTATACGGATTACTCTGTGCTGAAGTACCTAGTCAAAAAGCTTGTGTTGGGGGGGCGAATCTGTAGATGGCTCTTATTGTTCCAAGAGTATGATTTTGAAGTTGTTGTAAAGCCTAGATGATTGAATGCGGGACCAGACCTTCTGTCGCACATTGAAACAGCAAAGGAACGTACTAACTTGGAACAAGGATTACCTAACGCACAACTATTTGCAGTGCATGTCGCAGATGGTCATTTTGAGGATATAATACACTTCCTAACAACAAGAACTACATTAGAAGGATACTCTATCCAACAAAAGAAGGAATTATTGGTGCATGTGACAGATTTCTCTGTCATTGTTGGGTGTCTATACAAAATGGGGACTGATAAGATATTGTGATGGTATGTACCTGAGTTCGAACGAAGCAGCATCCGCGAGTGCTGCAGGAGGACATTATGCGTGGAGAGAAACCGCACAGAAGATTCTACGCGTAGGGTTGTAGTGGCCAACCCTTCATCAGGATTCAAAATCATATTGTAAGGCATGTGATGTATGTCAAAGAACAGGAAGGCCATCATGGAGTGATGAAATGCATTTGAATCCATAAATGACATTGCAACCTTTCGCGGAGTGGGCAATAAATTTTGTAGGACCCATTCAGCCACAAGGGAAGATAGGGGTGAGGTACATTATCACTGTGACAGAGTATTTGACCTGTTGGGTAGAAGCGCAGCCGATGAATGATTACACAGGTGCAATGGCCACAAAGTTCCTATTTGAGTATGTACTAATGCGATTTGGATGTCCAAGGATCTTGATGAGTGATCATGGTACGCACTTCCTTAATGAGACGATCAATGCACTAACGAAGGAATTTCATGTATATCACCAAAAGAGAACACCTTATCACCCAGAAGCTAACGGGACAGTGGAGGCATTCAAAAAAGTTCTTGGAAACATGATGACTAAGGTTTACAATGCTCAACAAAGTGATTGGGACCTACGCATACCTGTAGTATTGTGAGTTTATCGAATGACATGCAAGAAGCTGACGGGACAAACCCCTTTTAGGCTTGGCTATGGTGTGGAAGCCGTAATGCTTATGGAATACATTGTACCTAGTCTATGCATAGCAGTGCTCATAGGTATGACGAACAGCAGAGCCCTGGAAGAGAGGCTCGCACAGATGGATGAGCTCGAAGAAGAAATATTTTTGGCTGGGTTTGACCAATAGGTCCAAAAGCAGTGTGAAAAGGAATGGCATGATCGACACATCAAGCTGCACACATTTAAGGTAAATGATCTGGTTTTGTTGTATGATAGTAAGTTTGACAAATTCCCCAGAAAATTTATGATGCATTGGTTAGGGCCTTATGTTATTAAGGATATTACCAACAGAGGAGCAGTATAGCTGGTCAGGTTAAATGGAGAACCCTTCCCAGGAAAGGTGAATGACAGTCACTTGAAGCCATACACCGGTGGTTCAGCCATGTGACTAAATGAAAGTTGCATAGTCTTATAAATCCAGGCTGCTGAAAGGAGGCACGAGACTATAAACTACACTACTTGAGTTGGGTAGTTGCACGATTGAAAGAGTGTATGAAGCAAGGACGTGTCACCGAGTCCACGACAATGCAGAGGGCACTGCACTACCAACGAAAAAATCACGTAGATCGGTTGGAAAGTGATCGTTAAAGTCACTGTTCATGAAAAGATGACAAAAGTCAGGCTAAATGGAGTGGGCGGCCACAATTAAGGCGAAATTTATGTCTTACATCCTCGAAAACTTGTCGTCAATACGGCATTAATGAACCGATTTTGGGGGGAACGGTTGAAGTTGAATTCAAATTTCCCTATCAATTACAAGTGCTTGTCCAGCAAGAAACACTTGGCAATTTTAGTATTTAGTTGTTGATCTCTCTGATGCCTATGGACCCAGATCTTTTTGAAGCCGTCAAACAGACTCCTGCATCTGTGAACTTGGCTGAGACGTCATGAGTACTAATAAAGAGTGTTATATCATCACCCCTAGAAGTTATCAATAGCATCAAGTGGTAGAAGAGTCAACACAAGAAATGGAGAAATAGGCCGAAGAAGTTGCCCCAGAAGTAGCTGAAGTACTGGCAGAGGTCTCTAAATCCCTGAGAATGTCGAAATTAAAGCCAACCCCAATTAAGGAGACCATGAAGGACAGGGAGTGCAAGCAACCTTCCATCCAAGTGCACGCGTCACTAAGATGAAACCCAACTAAGCCCACTGCCCAGGAGAAAGGTAAGGCTATAAACCTAGAGGTAGAAGAGGAGGATATCGAAGACATCCCCATGGACGATGAGGATGTGGGAATGGAAATAGAGGAGGTTGAAGCCCAGGTTACAAACCCTATTACATGGTTTCCAGAGTATGTCCCTCTGCGCAAGCCTAAGTTCAAGGTCCCAAAGGACATTGATGAAAGTAAGACTCCCCTGCAAACCCCATTGCTACTAGATGAGATCACTTTTAATGGTCCGTGTTTGGCATGGGTGCCAATTTTGAAGCTCGAAGACTGGGACTTGGTAGACCATGAGAACTTCCCACACTTGGTGACCTAATAGTTGATGCATCGCATCATAGACACAACTACGTCGATGACTGCACTAGAGCCATAGAGGTGGCTAAGAGGAGTAGAGAAGGCAATATTACTCAACCTGCTCTAGGTGTCATACTATAACCGCACCCCCGTGATGGTTTTAGTCATCAACCAGATGCTGTGCTTGGTGCATGATGGGTGTCTGTGGCTAGAGGAGCCAATACCCATCATCAATATGCTGATTCACCACATCACATTCCTGTCGTATACAGGTGAAAATCCAGTGATGATTTTTGGTGGCAAGGGTGGCCAGCTGGCACTTGCAGAATCGATGAAAGATAAGTTTAAATTGGTGAAGAAGTCATGCAGATCCACAATCTCCAGCATCGATGACCCCATTGTCATGGTGGCAATGTAGATCCTTGCAGGGAAGGTCATGCGGAAGTGTCGCGCTGACGAAGTGCCGAAGCCCATCGTCGCACTCGCACAATAGTGTACGGAAGGAGTGATCCAAAATGGATGCTAAAACCCTCTAAGTCTTCACATACTTAAAAAATATTGTAAGGGGGAAACATTAGCAAATGGCGGAAAACACTATCGCAAAGGAAAAATAAGAAGAAATGGCGAAAACAGAGTTAAACAGAGGCTTAAGCAACATCGCACAAGAGCTATCAGATCTAGCCAATCAATGGTCCAGATTTGATCGGCATATCGCAATCAGCGATAGCAGGCAGAGTTAATCAGGCACGACCTTATGGGAAATAAAGATTGCACTCAACATGATTAAATGAGGGTCGTTGATCAAGCGTGTAGATCAACGGTCCAGATCTACTTACCTATCACATCGCCAATACTCACACAGAAGGACTGTGCGATATGTGATTGCGATATATCCATCATGACAATACAGAGGAGTGGGGCCAATACATATGTGACTTGTGATAAAGCCAGACTCAACGGGTTTTATAGGCGCAAATATATATATTTTGAGTTCCATAAGAAAAGGGTTTTTCTATGTAAATTCACATTTTGGTTAAATAAACAAAAAACAAAGGAAATGCGAACGGAGCGATAAAATGAACCCAAAATGGTTTGTACATGCAGCAATATATATTTTAAGTTCCGTAATGAGCAGGATTATGAGCGTGCCTTAGGGAGTAAGTGGTATTGGATGGGCTCTGCTCGATCCCTTCCACTGGCCAACACGTGGCTTGAGAAAACTACCTTTTCAGGAAGGTAATCTCCGTACACATAAGACACCTAAAATGAATATAAACCATTGGATCAAGATCAAATAGATCAACAGTTGGCATGCAATAATGACCAAAGGGTGGACTGGCTAGGATTATAAGGCAGAATTGATAATATTTGGAGTCCGATAAACGACAATTTGGTGGATTTTACAACATTTTGTGTATTTCTCTGTGTAAATAGAGAAATGACATTTTTGGTATTTCAACAAGACGATAGTCCTTTCTGTTACAAAACAGGTGGCCACCATACCTAAAGACGTCACACCATGATTGTTTAACGCTCAGAGGAGATTTAAACGAACAGAGACCAGAAGCTAGAAAGCCCGAAAGGGAAAACGAATAGACAAGCATCGATTGGCTTAAAACCCCCTAAATGACAAAGATAAAGGCAGGTAATGCTGATACAGAGAGAAAATAGAGACAGAGGTAAGAAGTACTAGGATAGAGAGAAAATAGAGACAGAGAACGAGAGGGAGAGTTTGTGTACTCAAAAATAGTTGGAGGATCCAAGTAAAGCCCTGTTGTTTTATTCCTGTTGTGTTGAGACTCATATTGAGCTCACAATTGTAAAAATTCTAGTCTTGAAGACATAATAGAGAGGTCACCACTGAAAGCTAGACCAGGAGATGTCACCCAAGAGGTTTGGGTGAACTCCTTGAATATTTGTTGTGTTATGTGTGTATCTATTATGTTTTTCTAACTACTTCATTGTCTATATTATTCACAATCTTTTTGATCCCTTGCACTAATTAATATAGGCAAATCCTGCACATGAGTCTATAATAACTTAATATTAGTCTAAGATCTCATTCACAGATCAAGTGGTATCAAAGCTTTAGGTTTGCTAAGGTTAGATAAGCTTGTGTTGGATTCTTGAATGCTAACTAGGTAAAAGGTCAAAATAGGAGAAGGAAAACTTGTTAAGGCTAATCCAGAGATTGGAAGAGTCTATCCTCAGAGGAAAATGGTAGAAGAAATTCCATTGGAATTAGAATCTCAGTTCATGGACAGTTTTATGGCCATGTGAGCCATGGTGGAAGAGATGTATCGAGAATTTAAGAAGGGTCAAGGTGGAAGAACTTCAACTCCCAAACAAGGCAAAGGAGTAGAGGAACCGCTTCTAGTTGCCCATCCAGAAGGCAAAGGGAAAGGGGAAGAGCCTCCTCCATCATCTCCTACACCATCACCTCCATCTAGCCCTGAAAAGAAAAATAACAAAACTTATTTGATTAAATTAGATGTAAAGTTTGATTTGCTAATTTATGATGGAGAATTAAATGTAGAAAAGATAGATAACTAGATTATATAGATTGATGTATATTGCAGGGTGTAGAACATCAATTCAGAAAGGAGAAAGATTCAGCTAGCTAGCCTTCACATTGGAGGAACTACATTAGTGTGGTGGGAAGGTAGGGCACAAGTTGATTTGAAGAAGTAGGTACAGGAGCTGCTCGATAATGGGTTCATAAGACCAAGCACATCACCATGTGGATATCCAATCATGTTGCTGAGAAAGAAAGATGGTTCGTGGAGGATGTGCATTGATTACAGAGCACTGAATAAAATAATGATCAAGAATAGTTACATCTTCCTCGCATTGATGATCTATTAGATCAACTGAAAGAAGTAGTTTACTTTTCCAAGTTGGACTTGTGTACTGGCTATCATCAGGTCAAAGTTGCAGAACAAGATGCATGGAAGACTACTTTCAAAACAAATCAAGGGTTGTATGAATGGTTGGTTATGCCTTTTTGCTTAACTAATGCTCCTGCCACATTCATGAGAGTTATGACTGATGTACTCAGACCTTTTGTAATTGTATATTTAGATGACATTCTTGTTTTCAGTAAAAAATGGGAACAACATTTAAAGCATGTAAAGTAGACTTTAGACGTTTTTAAAAGAGAAAATCTCTATGCGAAGTTGTCAAAATATGAATTCAGCAAAACATCTTTAAATTATTTGGGTCATATTGTAGGGGGTGGTGAATTGAAGATAGAACCCTCTAAGGTTGAAGTCATTGTGAACTAGCCTAAACCCAAATCTGTTACAGAAGTTAGGAGTTTCCTAGGAGTAGCACAATATTGGAGAAATTTTATTGCTAACTCTTCCTTGATTGCAACTCCCTTACATGCTTTAAGAGGATTGAATAAGGTGTTTCAGTGGGGAGGCAAATAGCAGAAAGCCTTCAACACCTTAAAAGAAAAAATTAGTACAGCACCAGTACTAGCATTTCCAGGTCTTCAACAACCATTTGAGATTGAAAAAGATGCCAATGACTATGCCATGGGAGCAGTTTTGATGCAACATGGTAAACCCATATGCTATCATTCTGAGACATTTAATTCTGCAGTAGTTAACTATCCCACATATGATAAATAATTGTATGCTTTAGTAGAGAGTGTGAAAAAGTGGAAACATTACCTAATGGGCAAAGAAACAATTATACATACAGATCATCAACCACTTCAATATTTGCACTCACGAACTAAATTGCAGCAATCAAGACACTATAGGTGGATGGGTTTTCTACATCAGTTTCATCTTGTCATTAGATATAAGAAGGGAATACACAATAAGGTTGCAGATATGTTATCCAGACCAATCATAAATGCATCTACTATACTTAAGCATAAATTAGTAATGCATGAAAGCTACATTGAATAATATGCTCAAGATGTAGATTTTAAAGATGTATATGCAACTTTAAGTCATGGAAAACAAGTAGAAGAATTGGATAATTATGTTAAGTACCAACTCTTGTATCATTTAGGAAAGTTATGCATTCCACAAACTAAAAGAGTTAACATAATCTAAGAAGCACATACTTCTATTATATCAGGTCATTTTGGTGTAAGTAAAACAGTTGCACTGCTACAAAGGTTCTATTATTGGCCAAGAATGCATGAAACAGTTTCCAGATATATTAAAGAGTGTACTATGTGTGGTAAAATCAAGCCTAGCAATAGAAAAATAGGCTTGTACAATCCACTACCAGTTCCTTCTCATCCTTAGGAAAGTGTTTCCATGGACTTTGTTGGGGGATTGCCAAAATCTACAAAAGATCATGATTATTTATATGTTATTGTGGACATGTTCAGCAAAATGTGTATTTTAATACCTTTGTAACAAGAAGATTACAGTTGAACAAATAGCGAAGTTGTTCTTTCAGCATGTCTGGGTTCATTTTCAGTTACCCACTTCCATTGTATCTGATCGAGATTCCCGATTTGTTGGGAAGTTTTGGTCAAGTCTGTGGGAATTGATGGATACCAAATTGAAGAGAGCCAATTCCCCTCGGTCATGCTAGACCTCCCTAAAGCAGCGAAGTATGCTTCGTTGTGGGAAACCAAGGATGGAGAGCGTGTTTGAGACAACAAAATCTTCTGGATTCTGATGGAAATGAATATCAAGATGGCTATCAATTGCAAGCCACGCTTGTTACCCATGGTATATGCTAACCTACAAAGCTAGGCCGAATTCAAATCCAATTTCCATCGGATCTCAGTCATGGCAGAAGGACCTTGCAAAGAAGTGGTACGATTTGTTGTACCTGGCCATAGATGATTCCATCGATGTGGTATTGGATAAATGGTCAGCGGAGTGGCACACCTCCATGGACTTGGCAGTGGGTGGAAGCAAGTCTGACTCACACAAGAAGAAGAATGAGGCCAAGCTGAAGATGGTGCAGCTGGTCCAGAAGAGGAAGAAGGAGGCTGTTGAGAAGGCCAAGGCATAATAGACAGTAAAGGAGGAAGGAAAACAAACAGGAGGCACAGAGTGGTGCTCTGACAAAGGCACGTGGTTTCCTTCACCTGGAATTGAAGAAGAGGACACAAAGCAACACAGTGCAAACCCCTAGGAGACATCTAGCCATATTAAGTGCCCGAGAGAGCTGGCAAAGGGAGGGTCCAGAAAGAAGTCCAAGGTGATCAAGACCTTGTTGGACCCCATTACACTAACAGAGGGAGACTTATACGACATCGGTGACACAGTCAGAGATGTCACCACAGAGGTCCTGTAGCAATTTGAAAAGTAGCAGCAGATCGTTCTAGGGGCCATCCAAATGAGACTACAGGAGTTGCAGGCCCGTGCATCATAAGTTGGTATGGCGTCTACCGGCTTGGCTATCGGCACATCATAGGCTGACAATATGCTGTGCGCGAAGGCCTCTTGTGCACTAGTGCTGCCAAATGGAGCACTGATAACAAAAAATGAGGCCGACAGGCCCACTGTTAGTGCCTTGAAGGGAGTAGGATTGAACCTGGAAGCACTCCAGCGCGAAGCACACCACTCCTTGAAGGATGGAGTAATTGGAGAACTGAGGGATCGCGAGTACCACGCCCTCCAAGTGATTAGCGAATATAGAATAAACAATGAGAAGATGGCCTTGCAGAGGGATGTTATCATCGTTGTCGAGGCTGAAGCAACCAGACAGAGTAAGAAGATCATACAAGTCATAGAGGAGGCATGCAAAATGATCCTGGAATTAGCCATTTTGAAGGAGGATCTAGTCGAGGTTTGCATCAGTAAATTGGAAACAGGGGTGCGTGACACTCAAACAGAGATGGCGACAATATAGTTGGATCTGAACTTGCATATTACAATGCTCCAATTGAGGGCTCAGACTTCAACACCACCAGAGGTCAAGGAACAGTGGGTGGTCGTTGTGTCAAAAATAGTCGTGGTAGTGGAGAGTGTAGTAGCAGACTGCACCCAGTTGTTTTAACAATTTTTATAGGTCCTAATCGGCTTACAAGAGGACCAAACATCCAAAGGTTCAAGACAGAAGTGCACGAACTTCAATAATGTGATGACGAAGTAAAGGGCACAGCATGAACCGTCACACTGACACAGAGGTTAGCCAAGCTATAGGAAGCCAAGCAGTTGAAGGAACAGATGGACATAGCGCTGCACAAGGAAGCAGTGCTGAAGGCATGACTCAAGACCTAGTTGGAGGAAGCTTATGCAGTTACAACAAACAATGAAGGAAAGCTTGTGACTTTGCAAGCCACATAACAACAACTTCAAGGTGACAGTGTAGGGGCAGTAACTAAGGAGACAGTAGAGGATGCGAAGCAGGCAACAGCTCAGTGCACAGCCGAAGTTGCAGTCATCAGGGTAGTTTAATGAGCTTCGCGTAAAGATATCTGTTCCTACCGAGTGACTCAAGGGTGAGTCACAATGTTTGTGTTGGGAGCCTGTTGGGAGCGGGATCCCCCAAGGGAAATTTTGGGGCTAAAAGCCCATGCTTGAGTCAAGTTTTTGTAATATTATTGTAAAGACTCCGCATTTTGTGGTTGTAGAGAACGAAGGTATTATGTGTCACAAAGGGTAGTCTGCCCTTAGTTTTGTAAAGTAAAGTCGGTTGTAAGAGATCTACCCATGGTTCGCAAACCATGGGATTGTATAAAAAGATTTAAGCTCTAAGTAGTTAGAAGGATAACAAGAGGAAGAGAGTCATAGCTTAGAGCAAGAAGTCTAAGTCTTGGGTTGTAGCGTCTGTAGAGGCTCTGAAACTGAGTGCATAGAGGCCTAGGGTAGAAGTTCGCAGTTGAGTGTGTGGACCCTTGCAGCTGTGTGCGCAGGGTGAACAGAGTCTATAATACTTGAAAGATATTAATAAAAAGAGTTATTCTGTAATTTCTATGTATTTGTTTTGTTGATGGGTTTGGATATTTTTGTGTATGAAGTTCGTTTATTATGCTTATATGGTGCATGAATGAATGCAATTACATTGAATAATTGAACTCAATCATGAATATCTGCTTATGCAGTGATAACTTTAAGTATTTGACAAGATAAGAAAAACACTTAGGATAGTTGAGGAATTTTCACGACACGCTGCCATAGCAGCGCAAAAGTACCTGAGCCCTAGGTTAGGGTTGCGCGAAGGTTAATTGTATACTTCCGTGAAGGTATTGAAGGCCAGGATAAAGGGTTTGTCTTACAAGCCCTAAAGCAAGATCACCTGCACACAGGCAGGGATAGAAGAGATCAAACGGCATCATAACTATCTCAAGGGTGCAGAAACTTGGTTCCAGCATCCACCCATACTACCTTGAGACTTCGATCTGCACTCCCCGGGTTGATGCCGAAATGGCTAGTAGTGTAGGGATTTGTTAGGCTAATTAACGATGAACCTGGGTCAGGCCCCCTCAAGCCAATAGGTTCATTCATAAATTGACACATCCATTTCATACCTATAGTCTTGGATACTCAAATAACTCCTCCTATGACACACTACCTTGCCACATCATGAACCCAACTCAACTACCATTTCATATGCGCCAACCAACTGACACCTTCTATGTGTCCAATGTTATTTTGTTCCTGTGACATGTCACCTTCCATGTTGTCTATTTGGCCACCCAAAAATATCGAAACATGCATGTCACATGGCACTACCTTTGACTACCACATGATCACTCGACCACATGTTTTTCACGTCACCTTCCCATGTCATCTAAACTCCACCTTTAGTTTAGTGTGGGGAAATCTAGTATTTGGCTTCATTCAATATGTGTGATACAAGTTGTGCCTTATACACCCATATTCCTAGATAAAAACTGAGATCCTAGGTCAATCTGGTTACATAGCCATATGTCTTGTCAAACAACATTCGACTAGTTCAAACTCCCAAATGGTCATATATCTATTGGTTTTTCAGAACCGCGCCTAGTGTACATCATATCAAAAGAAATTTTCTCCTCATTCCTAGTGTGTTTTAAATACACCATTGGAAATATCTCTAATAGGGCTATCCAACCGAGCACCTTTCATGTTCTTTTGAACATGTTACATGTAGAAAAAATTCCTTCAAAGATAGGCTACTAGGTTACACATCCAAAATTCAACACACACAACACATATCAACAATAGAATAAGCATCATGCATGTTGACTCAGCAAGGTCCCCTTGAACATCTGATCACTTGACATTAATTACTAGTATTTGACATTAATAGCAACAATTTCCAACATGTTTAACACGTTAGCCTATAAATATCACTACATTGGAGACCATTTAGAAGAGATAAGTCATTGCAAGGTTACATTGCCCCAATTTCCTCCAAATTGGCATTACTTTTTAATCTTGGAGATCATCATTCAAGAGTGTCCAAGAAAATTCTTAAGGGGAGATCACTCCTCCAAGAGAGGGACTATAGGAACCCCATTTATGAAATCCAAATGTCCATTTCCTCCAAGGCTTCCTCTAGTTGTATAGATTTCTTGTTCCCCTTCTATTTTCTTTATATGTTTTCTTTTCTCATTCTAATTGGAATATATCATGCTACATTTCAATACTTCACTTTTTTCTTCTTTTGTATTGATCAACCACAACTTGATGTATGTAGGAAATAATAGCTTACATAGGAGTGTATTTTATAACACCTTTGATCCAAAATACCAATAGAACCTTTTACAAAATTATCGGAACTTGGCCTTTAAAAAAATTTAGTGCTTATCCAAAGCAAAAAATTCAACCCAAGCAACTAGACCGCTAAATCCTTTACAATATAAGACAAACCCCAAATTACGGCTCACATAGGGAATCCAAAAAAACCAATTGGTTCCTAACTTTCAGTTCAATCATCTTTAAGGCTTCCCTAAACAAATATATCTGTGGTACTCAAGCGAATTGAATAGACTTGTTAGAAATAGACCAATTGAATAGACATGTGGGACTAGGGATAAGTAAACATACTTGAGGCACTTAGGCCAAAAAAATAGACTTGTAGTATTCGGGCCAACTAAACTAACCTAAGACACTCAGGCCAATTAAAGGAAACCATGAATTTTTCCATTT
Organism: Pinus taeda; assembly: GCA_000404065.3. Taxonomy (NCBI): domain Eukaryota; kingdom Viridiplantae; phylum Streptophyta; class Pinopsida; order Pinales; family Pinaceae; genus Pinus; species Pinus taeda. Next base: position 43,684 of record APFE030515110.1, read on the forward strand.
GAATGTATGTTCCTACCACTATTGTGTAGGGTGCAACTTTCACCTTTATCCTTGACTCTTTGTGCCAAACTATTACACCATGCACCTATAACCAAAAACTTTGTAGTATGAGTGTAGACTTATATATTAACTTCCAATTCAACAGTTGCGCTCAATCCACAATTCCATTTACCTATATATATGTTTTTACTTGCAACAATACTAACCATCATATTAGTTGGGTGGAATGAGCTGACATGCTTGCTCACCTTACATGCCTTCTTTTTTTTGTTTATCCATCTAAGTCAACATACACATCACGCGTTCACGTGCTCTAGTCAATGTCCTTCATCCCACCACATGTTCATCCTACCCAATTCATAAACCATTATGCCCAACTAGTTGATCATTTCTCCCCATGCTAGCACTAAAATAAAACCTCAAATCTGGTTAGGCATCATCTCAACCAATTGTTCACACTCCTTTCATTTTTTCTTAACTAATTGAATGGTGAGGTGTTTGATGAACTCCACAACCACTGATGTGGGTGCACCCTTTCGATGTGACCATGGTGGTTGTATCAAAATTCAAACTACCTATAACATGTTGTTTCATATTGAGCTCCTTATGATTAGGATTAATTAGGTGGCTAATCCAACCATCACATCCATCTCATGTGAATATCCATCCTCACATAAAATGAATTCTTTTTCTTTCACCTTTCTATCTTCATATAGTATTGATTTTTCTAATATTATAAGAATAAACCTCCTTTCCTGCTAACTACTTAATTGGTGCCTCACTCCTAAATCACTTGAGATGCATTGTCTAAGGGAACGCATGATTCATATAGTCTATCTTAGAAGATAAAGACTTGGAAGTATCCCCTAAAACTTCAAGTAATCATAGCATCCAAATGATGCATCCTTCCCAAATACTACAAAAGAAATCATACTTCCTTCGATGAATAACCAAAACCTTCAAGTTTTCCTTTTATCAAGTGAATGCCATAAATTCCCATTTCCTTTCTACAAAATTTTATTTTTGTAATAGTCCCGGATAAAAAGTTCATCTAATAAAAGTTAGTAAAGGTAAAATAAGACCAGGGGCAAGGGACACTTATTCTAAGCTGAATATTGGGAAAACTATCCTAGTGGGCATCACTTGTTGTGTTTTATGGCTAAGACTTTGGAAAGCCAAAAAGGTATTTTTGGCACATTATTTATGAAAATAATGAAAATTAGGAGAAAAGGAAGGTAAAAGGTCACATGCTAAATGTGAGGATAAAAGTGAAGGAAAATAATGGAAAAATGAAGAAATTAGAGGCCTCATGAATAAAAAGACCCCAGAGCATTAGTTGGCATCATTTTGTTAGTTTAGTGATAGAGATTGTTTCAAAGAGGAGAAAGCACCAAGAGGAGAATGAAAGTAATCACGCAAGGAAAGGAAAGGAAAAGCAAAGAAGGACAACGAGAGCAGAGGAAGGTGAGGATAAAGCATCTTTAGAGGGAATACTTCCAGGTAACAGATCACATGTGTGATTTGATAGCTAGTTTTGACATGCATGGTATGTGCATGTTGGTATGTGATTCTTTTGTTGTCATTAGCATGGATTTTGATAGGATTTGACAGTGAATTTTAGCCTATCCTTGCCATTTCTAGATAATCATGGCGTGATGTGATTGTTCTCATTTTGAGCTTTGGATTTCTAGATGGTTTCTGAATCTGGGGTGATGTGGTCTTAGGAAAATTCCCAAAGGCCTAGGAATCCCTTGACTGGTAATTGCGAGATAAAAGGTAAATCCTGAGGGTGGAGCCAAGAAAATTCTTCAAGGATGGTGAAGGAATCCAAAGGCATCCAATCTTGATTTTGTTTTGTGATGTTGGGACCGATGTAGGTGAGATAACAGTGTGGTGAGGGTGAAGGTGTTTTAACCTCTAGATTCCCTTGGTTGTTTATGGATTGGTTAACCCATGATATCACACATTCATGCTTGGAATATGGCAAGGGGTAATTAGACAAAATAAAGATATGGTTCAACCAATCTATGGTCTGGTCAAACATGGAAGTCCCGAACCTGGTTGGATTTTGCTTATCCTTAATGAAAGTTAAGTTTCTATTGCTTTGATGAGTAGATGTAGTTTTTATTGTGGCTTTAATTTATCTTCTTTGATTGTTATTTATCTGGTTATATGGTGGTTATAAGCATGGTTTTATAACATATCTTAGTCATGGCTATTTTCATGTTTTCACTCATACCCAAATGAATAATGGATTCAAGACCTAATTGATGTTGTGGCAGCTAATGTGAGAAGGTAGAGATGCTTCTTGTTAAACCTCGGATAAGTTTTCAGTCCCTTATGTTCAGACTTGCATTCATGATATGTAGGTTGCATATCTACCAATTGTCTAACAGAATGTCAGTCCCTGTTAGGGATGGTGAAGACACATGAGCTTCACTTAATGAACCTCTAACATAATATGTGTGTTCATGGCATAATAAACAATACCTTTACTTTGACTACATATCGGAAAATACCTCTAAAAATCAGATTATTTAACCCCCTACCAATACGAACCCAATCCACCTTCCCAATTTAAAACATCCCTAATTTCACTAGATATTGTAGGTTTCCATTTTTTCATTATAATTTTTTTATACCCCTTTATTTTTTTCATTAGATTTGTGCTCCATTTTTTATAGATATCAATATTAAACCCTTTACTCCCTATTATATGCTTAATATATTGTGTCATTTTTTCCTCAATATATATCCCCCAATATGAATGCACGTGGTATAGTATTTCTCCCCTACTGAAGCCCCCTATGGGTCAGGTCAAGATATCATTCCATTTTCTGGTTTACAAGCATTGTCTTCATGTATTTTATGAGTTTTGAAAGTTTCATAGCTTTCTAGGCAAAGTCTAATTCCCAACCCTATAAAATAGCCTTAATTCTTGCAGTCACTTGCATAACACTGGAAAAAAAAGGGCACAGTCATGTTGATTTAGGCCAATGGGAGCGACTGGGAACCCATAGTGACATGGAGGCCTTAGCAAGGGAGTGATTGGGACTCTAGGTTGGTGAAAAGGTGAGTTGTCTTAGGGATTGGACACCTAGAGGGGTTTGGTTAACCATGGGGGTTTGATGGCACCTAAGGGAAGTCAATGAGGTTTAGTTGCATCGACTCCATTTCCTTAAGGTCATATAGGAGGTTGAGTCATATCATAGTAGACTCTGATCTCATGGGTAAGCCGGTGAAAGTGGGTAGATGTGAGAGGAGGCATGTTACAGGGTGGTATCAGAGTAGGTTTTTCTCTCTTTGGGTAATATTTGATACCAGAGGGTCATATCAGATTGTGGTTTCCCTCTCTTTGGGTAGGTCTGGTGTTGTTAAGGTTATGGTTTTCATGCATGGGATTAGGGTATATAGTTGGTATGATCATTGTTGTGATGTGATATTATTACATAGATAAGTTTATGATTAGATATGTACATGCTAATGGTGACTAATCTTGCAGATGAGATAAGCCTCCCTTGAACATCTCTAAGGTATGGATTTGGTTTTGGTATCTATTTGGTTTATCTAACATGGTATAATTGCAAGAAGAAAATAATTCAAGATGAAAAGGAAAATGGTTGACTACAGTTATGATCTGAACTTAAATAGGAACGCAACAACTTACAGATATAATCATTAACACAAAGATGCACCAGAAAAACACTTCATTTCATTAATAGAAAAATATTGAACTATGCTTACAAACAGAATGGAAATAAGATAGCTCGAGTGATGGTATCTTATCTCTGAGAAGAGATGTGGCAGCTACACGCCTCTGAACTGTGTTACAATGATTCTGGAGGGCCTATTTATTATTGGAAAACATGAGGAAACTCTAAAAAACAAAAACCCTAACACCATGATATGTAACACCAAGAGTTTGTGGGCCTCATCGGGGTTAGCCAGGTAGCCAACTTCCTAGGTTTGTAACATGGTCATATTATCTCTGTTTGGCATGTATGATACCTTGTTGGAAATGTCTCTATGAGTACTACAGGTTCCACTGCAAGCCCCTTCCTATGGCTATGGGCCTGTCACGGACCCAAAAAAAACACCGTTTAGGGAGTTAACTCTGCTCCGAAAGTTTAGGACCCTAAAAACTGCTAAAAATAGTAAGTGTTGAAATGAACAAGGAAATAGATGAAAGTGACTGGGGGGTCTAGGTGTAATAGGCGGGTGGCCACCAATATACACCTGGATCATTCCTCCCCCCTTAAGAAGCAATGGTACCCATTGCATGCATTGCCTCCATGAGGTGAGGAAATTTATGTTGAACCTAGTCCCTGGAGAACCATTTGCCCTGGTGAAGGCATTGGCCTACTTTGACAACTTGATATAGATGTATCCTTCATTAGTGAGTGTTATTGATCTTGGTTTCCATAATCTGATCAGTTGTGGCATGTTCCATGCAGTCTGGGTTGAGCTATGTTGGTGTCAGTTGTTCTGGAATCTCATATTGTGTCCAACAATGGTGGAAAGTATGGCCAAAGGTGATCCACACTGAACACTCAGTGCAAAACAAGGAGCTGTGGGATGATAAGCTTGAATTCATTTTCACTAATGACCTTGGTGATGGTGTATTGCCCATATCAGAGTAGGTGAAGCTTGCAGTGGGGTCCAGCAAGGTGCTCCTTTTCCAAATGTAGCCAAACCTTGTCACCCACCTGGAACTTGTGTGGCACTTGATGTTGATCATGGTGTTGCTTGTACTTAGCATTGGGTCTGTCCAATATATCATGGACCTGCTGGCGGATGTGTTGAATGCACTCAATGAAGTTGTTAGCCCTTTCAGCTTCTGACTGAATGTGAGCCAAATCTACCTGAGTGGATGCAAATGGTATGGCCACATAAATGGGGCTTAATGGCTGAAATCCCAGCCCTACCTGAAAGGGGTTGTGGCCTATTGAGTTATGGAGAGCCCTGTTGTAGCTGTGTTGGACATAAGGGAGACTTTCATCCCATGTGTGTGGATGATTCGAGTTGTACATGTGCAGAATGTGTATGATCATTTTGTTGACAACCTCTAGTTGGCCATCAGTTTGGGGATGGAAAGTCGTGGACTTAGTAAATTTTTTATCCAGCATCGATGAGAGACTTGACCAAAATTCACTTAGGAATATATTCTCCCGATCTGAGACAATGGACTGTGGGATCCAAAGTGTACCCATACTCGCTCAAAGAAGAGCTTAGAAGTTGCCTCTGTTGTGATACTCTTCTTCCAGGCTACCATCATGGCCATCTTAAAGAATCTATCACCAACCACGAAATTGAAATCATTGTCGTGCTTAGTAGAAGGAAGGCTTGACATGTAATCCATGGAGACAGACTTCCCAAGGTTGTCTAGGAGTAGGTAAAGGAGTATACAGGCCTTGCTTCTTAATGGTTGGTTTGGAAATGGTGCAAGATGTGCAGGATATAATGTACTTCCCAACATCTTGACGAAGTTTCAGCCAATAAAAATACTTCTACAATACAGCCATTATTTTCTCTACTCTGAAATTTCCAACAACCCAGCTGTAGTGTGCTTCCCAAATCATCTTGGCATGCTCACTTGAAGGAACACAGATGTGTCTAAGGTGGCATAAAAGTGCATCCTGAAGGTGAAAATTTGGAACGTTTTTCCCTTCCATGAGTGTCTGGTATATGATGCCAAATTCTAGATCGCTCTTGTAAAAATGTGGCCGCCTCGATGTCTTGTGCCCATAAGAGTCGAGCACAGTGATCACGGCCATGACCATTGGTAGGCTGAGGAAATTAGCAACATTATTGGTGTTTTCCATCTTATACTTAATGTTCACATGGAACTGTTGCAAATAGGTGGACCATTTCTGATGGTGATCGTTCTTCAACTTCCCCTGTATCTGTATGAACTGTAGAGGTTGGTGGTCTATGTGGATGAATGTTTCCTTCCCCATAATGTAATGCTTCCATTGATGGCAAGCTTGCACGATGGAATACATTTGTTTGTCATAAGTGGGGTACTTTCATGCTATGTCTGAAAGTGTCTCACTATGGTAAGCAATTGGATGCCCATCCTGAGTAAGAACCACACCAATAGCATAGTCAGAGTCATCTATCTCAATCTCAAATAGTTGTTGCAAGTCTGGTAATATGATCACTGGTACAAAACAGAGGTGATTCTTCAACTCAAAGAATGGCTATTATTGGGTTTCCAACCAAAAGAACTTTTCTTTCGCTCCGCCCTTCATGACTTGTCTTAAAGGCCAAGTGATATGAGAGAACCCCTACACGAACCTATGGTAGAAATTGGCAAGACCCCAAAAGCTATGGAGCTCTATAGAGTGGTTACGACTGGCCAATCTCGAATGACATGTATCTTGGATGGGTCCACATGTACACCATGATCATCAATGATGTACCCCATATATTGAACCTAGGTTAGGCCAAAGGTGAATTTATCTAAGTTAGCACACAACTTATGTTGGCATAGGGTTTGAAGGAACTGTTGAATATGGTGGAGGTGCTCTTCCCAACTCTAGCTGAGGATCAAGATGTCATCTAAATACACCACCATGAATGAATTGGTTAAGGGTTACAAGATGTTGCCCATCAGTCTCATGAAAGTTGCAAGGGCATTCGTCAATCTGAATGGCACAACCAACCATTCAAAAAGGCCCTCCTTGGATTTTAAGGAATTTTTCCACACATCAGAGGGTTCGATAGGCACTTGGTAATAACATGACTTCTAGTCAATCTTGTTGAAATATTTGGCTGCTTTGAACTGGTCCAGAACGTCATCAATCCGTAGGATTGGGTACCTATTCCAGACAATGATCTTGTTTAGTGCTCGATATTCAATACAGAACCTCCATGTCCCATCCTTCTTTTGTACCAATATAATCGGGCACCCATAAGGTGATGAGCTTCGCTTCATGTGCCCTTTCTACAATTGTTCATGAATCTGCCTCTTCATCTCATCGTTCTCCAGAACAAAGCATCGATAGATGAGTCCATTAGGCAGTGGCGCGCTCGGGGTCAGATCAATGGAGTACTTGACCTAACAGTGCAAAGGTACATCTATGGGTGAGGTGAAAATATCCCTGTACTCCTCCACAACCTTGTCCATCTACTATTGTTGTGCAAAGGAGTTGTGCTATAGTATTTAGGCCCAGCCGCTTCATGACCTTTTCTGAAATGAGGTTATTTTGGCTCATGTTGTTGTTCTGTATTTTTGAGGTTAAAGGAGTAAACACATAGGACAACATCAAACCACTTTGAAAGCTGGGATCTAGCCCTTCCAGATTCAGAGAGGGATCTCTCTCTAAAATTTAGCTATGATGTGAATTTTAGGATAGTTATGATTGTATTGATTGAATGGTTTGGTTGATTTAATGGCTATAATTCCATTGGTCTATGGAGTCTGAAGATTTAACTGGATTTGGCATCAAATTTTATATGGGTTTCACAGGGTAAGCTAGGTTGCACTATTTGGATCTTTTCATAAATTTAAATGGATTATGAGAGAACATAAATGTAAGATTCAATAGAAATTAAGTAGCAAATAAGAATTCCTTAATACGGACTTCAACAGAAAACATGAAAATTACTAACAGCCATAATAGGGTGCTCTAAACAACAAATCGTATTCATGATATTTTCAAAAGAAAATAAGGAGGAAAATAATGTGTAAACAAATAAATTGAAGAAACATGTCACCATTTGGTACATCACATGAATCCTGTGAAAAGGTCCCTGTATTATTGATGCTCCAACCACTTTGAAAAATTTACAATATACAGATGAAATTACATTTAGAAATAAACCAGTAATACTTGTGAACATGAAGTGTTTATAAATTAATTTACAAAATATCCTGAGAAATTCTACTAAACTAATATCAAATCCAAAAAAAGGAATTGATTTACAAAATATTCTCTAATAATCTTTGGAAAAACATGAATAAAAATTATTGCAAACAATATCTACCAAAAACATGTAGATATTTCCCATAATACAACTAAGTAATAGGAAATCTATACTATTTGTGATCTTATGTTCATCGTTTAAAGTGAATTGTTGTTGTGGCTATTTCTAGAGAAGTCCTGCATAATAAATTAAATATAAGATAATATCTCTAATTTTCCTACTAGAAACTCTGAACTGCCTGCAAGTATTGTGCATTCAAATCTGGAATTGGTTTACTGATTTGTGGAAATCTGTTTTTCCTGGGCATTTTGGTGGTGACTCGGCCTTTTAATAAGCAATGTTGTTTGTCTTGTTGGAAGATGTTTGTGTTGTTCCTCTTTCTACTGCATTATGTTCTAAAATTTTGTGTTGAATATGCATTGTTGTCCGTGCTTATTTTATTGTGGGAATGTGCATTGTCTTATCCATCATCTTTTAAATTCTTTGTTTTGTCACAAAATATTTGGATTTAAATAATATATTTAAATTAATATTTCCAGATATTTAAATGAAATTCACAATTCTAAGTATTTATTAGGATGATATATAAATCCATCGTGTTTTCGAATCCATATACTATTTCAAAAATCCGTTGGTTGTTTTCAAAAACCATGTCTCGTTTCTCCATTTACCTTCCCTTGTAAATTTCCTTTTATTCGGTAAATGTTTGGATGGATTTCCAAAACCATGTGTTGTTTTTTTGTAAATCCATGGATGGTAAAACATTTATGCTTTGAATTTTATCCCTGTAAAAACAAAAATATCTTGTTTCTGTAAACACTCATTTTTACTTGTCCTCTTATGTGCAAAACTCGTTTACATGAAGTTCCCTATTTTTCCTCTCATGTACATTACTTTCATGAACATACTATTTCCCTCTTATTTTCTCTCATGTGTTTATTTTCATGCACCCATGAATTTCTTTTTCCTGTAACTATAAAATTATTCTACTCCTTTGTCTATCATTTCATTTCATCCACTTTTAATTCCATTCAGCCTCACATCCACACAACATTGGTTTTGCTTGATCTCAGGCTTACATCCACACAGCATTGGTTTCACCTAATCTCTTTCATTCAACCTCCCATCCACACAATATTTATTTCATAATTGCATGAAATCCATATTTATAAAAGTCAAACCAAAAGAGTTAGGAGGCTGGGAAGTAAGAGGTTTAGGGGGAGGGGGATCCAAAATCAGGTGAGGGTGAAGATATGCACACATCTGGATGCTTTTAAAGTTGGGGGAATTAAGGGCTTCACTTTTGGAATAAAGGGATTTTCATGTTTTTTAGAATTTAGATTTATTCATTTATTTTATGAATTAATTTTAATACTTCAAAATAAATGATTTCTCTCTTATGCCTTCTTTGTTTTGTGGTGCATACTTCAACTTTCTCTTGCCTTTGATCCAAGAATTGGATTTGAGTGCACGATATATTGTTGGAAAGCTGCATACCTATAGTCTGATCTGATCCAAACATTTATATGCAAAAATCTCCTTAATCTTGGTACTTGGTGTCTCTCTGGAAATAATTTGTAGGAGGAAATATTATTTACAACATCTCAAACATAATAATGATCATCTATAATCAAGCAATCCTCTAAAAATTATAGGACCCTAAAAACTCCTGTTGTCGACAATGAACTACAACATAGAACCCTTCACCCACATATCTAAGTGGAAGAGGCGTTCCCCCTCCTTTCGATCTTCAGGCTCAATCTTATGGATCTTGGTGGTGGTCACGGTGGCATTAGGCTCTGCATTAATGATCTTCTTCCCTTTGTCAATTCGCTTATCGGGTTCTGGTTTAGAGTTAGAATCTTCCTGATTCAAAAGCCTTCAGCTAAGCCACCAATGACTACTTGCCCCGACACTCACTTGTACTGTGAGTGGAGCTCTTATGGAACTCACACTATTTTCCCATGTCCTTCTTTGTCTTAGGGGTGTTTTTCTTTGCTTATGGCCTCAATGAGTTTTCCTGGGTAGTGTCGCCTTGGCTTGGTCCTTTTTTTGGTGGTTTGGGGTGCCTTTTCCTTACTTTGGGTTCATAGATCCAAAGTTTTTCTTCTTATCTAGGAACTCCATCTTGTCTTGGATGTACTTGTGTAGATAGTCACAGTACTTGAGCACCAAATGTTGCTCAGTGTCCTTCATACCCAACTTTGTGTGAAGGGTATGGAAAGTATCTGTGAACTATGGCACATCTTGGTCTCTTCCCTTCTGTAGCATGGTCCACTTTATGTATTTGTCTTCATAGCTCCTGATAGGGTAATATAGTTTCTTGATGGCATCTTGGAAAGAATTCCATGTGGGTGCAGCTGAAAACAATGAGGGTTCACTCTCGTCCTTTTGTTCACACTAGGCTTTCCACCAATCCTTGACGTGTGGGGCGGCTTTAAGAAGTGCAAAAGCAATCTTTTCTCAATTGGAAAAGTCATGAACCCAAAATATCCTTCCAATATATTTAACCATTTACCTATGGCATCTACATCTATCAAGCCTTTGAATATGGGAATATCAAAGTTAAATTGTATCTTAAAAGTAGTGGTGCCTCCAGAGTGGTTGTTGGATGAATATGCATCGTCTCTGGGTAGTCTTCGAAGGATCTAGCCAAAGTTATCCATCATCGCGTCCCTCTGTCTCTCGAGGGCTTCCTTGAGCAACATTTTGAAAGGATCTTCTGCACTCTCATCTTTCTTTTCTTCTGCCATGGGAGGTCATCAGGTTTTGCGAGGCTGATCTTGCAATGGTTCAACCAAATCAAGCCCTAACTCCTTATACCCTGACCATGTTGTGGACATGCAAAGAAAAAGAGAGAAGGAGAAGACCGCTTTGATACCACTGATTCAAACTTAAACAGGAATGAAACAACTTACAGATATAATCATAAACATAGAGATGCAGCAAAAAAACACTACATTTCATTAATAGAAAAATATTGAACTATGCTTACAAACATAATGGAAATAAGATATCTCGGGTGATAGTAGCTTATCTTTGAGAAGAGATGTGATGCCTACATGCCTTTGAACTGTGTTACAATGAGGCTCAAGGGCCTATTTATTATTGGAAAACATAAGAAAACCTTAAATAATTAACACCCTAACCCCAGGAGATGTAACACTAAGAGTTTGTGGGCCTCGTTGGGGTAAGTTGGGCAACCAAGTTCTCGAGGTCGTAACTTGGTCATATTATCTTTGTTTGTTGCATATGGTACCTTGTTGGAAAGGTCTCTCTAAGTACTACAAGTTTCGTCATAGTCCCCTGCCTATGGATATGTGCCTACCATAGACCCAAAAAAAAAAGTCATTTAGGGGGTCAAAACTACTCCGAAAGTTGAGGACCCGAAAAACTGCATAAAATAGTAAATGCTGAAATGAACAAGGAAATAGATGAAACTGACTGGGGGGGTCTAGGTGGAATAGGCAGGTGGCCACCAATATCCACCTAGATCAAGTTCATGTGACACATCCTACAGATCACTTGGGGAGCAAGGAGAACATTATTCTCTTGGTATAGTAGATCCATTAAGGAGCTTGAGGGGAGATATCAAAAGTTGCAAAGTAGACAATGATAGGTTGGTTGAGGCTCAGGAAATATTTGCAATGGTGTAGGAGAAGTGGGTAGAGTTTAATGCAACAACCCTTCAAATGTTTTTAGAGTTGTAGAAATAGGGACAAATGAGATTTAGTCAAGAGCAGGAAGAGAAAACTAATGGAGCATATGGTAGCATATCTCAGTCCGAATACATATGGGATAGAGATGACACATTCAAAGGTGGCAGATCATTGGATACACCTGACAGGAGGACAGGTATGTATGGGCATAATTATAGTACCTCATCCAGGAGACATCATTATAGTCATCACCATCATCATCCTTATAGGATGAGGGAGTATTTTCCTGAGTAGTTCAAGAAAGTCAGGCCTCCTACATTTGATGGAGAGATGAAGAAGTCAGAAGATGCAGATGCATGGTTGCTTGGGATGGAGAAATTCTTCAAATTGCATAGTTATTTTGAGAACATGAAAGCCAAGATAGCCACCTTTAGTATTAAAGAGAAAACAAATATTTAGTGGGAATATGTGAATAATGTCAAGGTAATTCAGGAAGAATACTTGATTTGGTATGATTTCGAGAGGATCTTCAACAAATACTTGTCGGATAGTTACTATGATGATAGAGATAAGGTGTTTTAAGAGTTACATATGGGTTCTATCATAGATGATGAGTATACTATCAGATTCTTGGAGACGTTGAGGTATGTGCCATATCTCAAGGAGGAGAAGGCTAAGACTAAGAGATTTATCAGTGGATTTTAGCAATATATAGAGACTAGATTGAGTTTTATGAGACTAGATCGCTAGAGGAAGTTTTCCAGAAATTGAAGCATTGTTATGAGCAATCAAATCCAAAATTTGAGCTTAAAAATGACTTGAAGGGAAATGAGAAGGTAAAAGAAAAATGGCCACCAAAGAAGGGACTACCTCAAGATGCATGTGAGAAAGAAAATGTTGCTCCTTACAATAATTTTAATATAGTTGAGAAGGGACATGTGTCATGGCTTGGCGAGCAGCAGACTAGAGGAGATAGTAGAGCACCATTTCAGTGTTGGATATGTCGCAAAGATCATGGTAAGAAGGATTTTCCATTGTACCAGGGAGGTAGGCCTTATATATATAGTCTTCAGGAGGCACAAATAGTTGGGGATGTTGGTCATAGTATTCCTCTTATTTATGCAGTGGTGGACAGCAGGAAGGTGGATCACTAGGTATGTATCATTGATATGGATGGTAATATTTGGGATCAACTTATTTCTATTTTGATTGCTCCTACATATAAGTATAGTTATGTTAATCCTGACCTAGTGGATAAGTGTGGCTTAAGAAAATAAGTGCATGCAGAGTCTTGGTTGGTGTAGTTGTCTACATGTATGAAGAAGAGAGTTCATCATTGGGTAAGAGCTTGTACATTAGAGTTGAATGGTATGCCTACAACAACACATTTGAATGTACTACCATTGGGATCTTATATTATGCTTTTGGGTATGGATTGGTTGTATCTTCACAGGACCAAAAAAGATTGCTATGACAAGGCTATTGAGTTCTTGGATGATAATGGAGAGAAGAGAATCTTGCAGGGGAAGAAAAATCCTACATCAGTGAGGATGGTCATAGCTATGCAGGATAATCACAATTGTAGAAAATGGTGTGTGATGTTTGTAGTTCATATTTCACGTGAAAAGGGTAAGGATGTTGAGAACACAAAAATGTTCAAGAGGTGCCCTATATTGCAACAATTTTAGGATGTGTTTGAAGCAAAGTTTCCATAGTTTACTCTGCACAAGGAATTAGAATTTTCTATTTAGTTGGTACTAGGGGAAACACCAGCATCAAAGGCACCTTAAAGGATGAGTACTCCAGAATTAGTAGAGTTAAAGTTGCACCTGAAGGAAATTCTTGATAAGGGATACATTAGGCCAAGAGTATCACCTTGGTCTGCACCAATATTGTTCGTGAAGAAGAAGGATGGTACTCTTAGATTGTTCATTGATTATAGGCAACTGGAAAATGTGACAATCAAGAACAAGTACACATTGCCAAGGATTGAGGACTTTCTTGATTAGTTGAAGGGAGAAAAAGTGTTCTCAAAGATATATCTACTATCAAGAAATCATCTGGTACACATAAAAGAAGATGACATTTACAATACTACCTTCAGGATTAGGCATGGGAATTATGATTTTGTTGTAGTTCCATTCGGTTTAACTAATGCTCCATCTGCTTTTACAAATTTGATGAATAGTGTGTTGTGTTTTTATCTAGGCAAGTTTGTTATTATATTCATTGATGACATCTTGATATATTCTAAGAATGAGGAAGGGCATGCTGAGCATTTAGCAGCAATGTTGAGATTTCTAAGAGAGCATTAGTTGTGTGCTAATCTTAGCAAGTGTATTTTCTTTCAAACATAAGTAAACTATTTGGGACATGTTTCCAAGAATGGCATAGTAGTAGATCTAGAGAAGATAAAGACTATCATGGAGTGGGAAGCTCCTAGAAATGTGGAGGAAGTCAGATCATTCATTGACTTAGCAGGTTACTACAGGAGGTTCATCAGGAAATTCTCATGCATTGCATATCCTATTACATCATTTCAGAGGAAAGGTTAGAAGTTTGAATCGAAAAATGAGTGTGCAGCCAAGTTTGAGCAGTTGAAAATGTTGTTCACAAATGATCCAGTGTTAAATATTGAAGGTTTGAATAAAAAGTTTGTAGTATGTATAGATTATCATCTAACGACATATGGTTTGGTGGGATTTAGGGATATGATCTACGTGTCGGATGATAGTGAACTCAAGAAGCTTTTCTTGAGGGAGTTTCATGTAAAACCATATTCGGGTCACCCGGGATACCAGAAGACGTTGAAAGTAGTAAATAAGTTCTACTACTGATCGAATTTGAAGAAGGAAGTGGGTAAGTTTGTGGCAACATGCTTGAATTGTCCGCAGGTGAAAGAAGAATATAAACATCCAGGTGGATTTCTTTAGCCAATTCTGATTCGAGAATGGAAATGGGAGGTCATTTCCATGGATTTCATTACAGGTCTTCTAAGGACATCAAGGTAGCATGATTCTTTCATGGTTTTGGTAGATAGATTGAGTAAGGTAGCTCACTTCATTCCAATAAAGACTACTTATTCATCTAGTGAGGTAGCATAGGTCTTCATCAAGGAGATCATGAGATTGCATGGTGTTCCAAAGAAGATTATGTCGAATAGGGATGTCAAGTTCACTTCAAGTTTAGGAACGAGCTATTTGCAGGTTTGGGGACAAAGTTGGCCTTAAGTACAGCTTATCATCTATAGATAGATGGACATGCCGAGAGGGTCAACATGATCCTGGAGGATATGCTGAGAATGTATGTGATGGACTAGCAGAGGAGATGGGAGGAATAACTTCTATTCGTTGAGTTTGCATAAAACAATGGTTATCAGGATCCACTGAGGGTGATTCCTTTTGAGGCACTGTAAGGGTGGATTTGTAACACTCCCATTAGTTTGAGTGATCTAGTGAATAGGGAACTTATTGGACTGGACATGTTGGAATACATGAAACAAGAAATGTAGGTTATAAATAAGAATCTAAAGGAAGCACATGATGGGCAGAAGAGTTATGTGACCAAGACAAGGCATTTAAGGAGTTTCATATTAGGGATCATGTGTATTTGTGCATCAACCCCAAGAATATCCCCTTGAGGATTAGATCATGTGCCAAGTTGGCACCACGATATTACGGGCCTTTTGAGATCCTTAAGAGGATTGGACCAATGGCCTGCAGACTTGCACTACCTCCGACAGTGAAAGTCCATGATTTTTTTCATGTTTCATTGCTTAAAATATATATAAAGGATGTTGATCATGTAATTGATTGGTTTGTATTGCAAGTGGAGCAAGAAGGAAAATTCTAGAAGGAACCCTAATGCATATTGCAGGGAAACATCTCATGCGTCGGAATAGAGCACTCGAACACGTTAAAGAGTAGTGGAAGCATTTTTCGCCTAATAAAGTTACATGGGAGATGGTTAATAAGATGTGGGCTATGTATCCTTCATTGTTTTCTAGTTAGGGAAAATGAGTCTTGGCATTTGTACATATTTAAGTATGGTTGATATTGAAAATACAACAATGAGCTAAGGTATAAAGATCCAACAAGTGGTATGGTTGTCATATTGTGATGTTTTACATGATGGTTTTGCTTCTTAGCAAGATGTTATTGTAAATATTGCAACGAGATGGGTTATAAAGCAACATAGGCAATATTTTTTGCTATTAAGTGGTCTTTCTAGGTCTAGGTGTGGTTTAACACTGAGGACGGTGTTCCCCTAATGGGGAGAGGTTTGTAGTAGCCCCAAGTTAAAATTTCATGTAATAAAAGTTAATAAAGGTAAAATAAGACCATGGGAAAGGGACACTTATTCCAAGATGAATGTTGGGAATGTTGAAAAGTGTGCAACAAGAAATGCTTGTTGAGAATGCAACAAGATGATGGAGCTTAGTGGAAAGGAGTCGCCTTCACTAAGTGGGCCCGCAGGCTATTTTTGGCGCAAGTCTATTTTAGACATATGGATCATGTCTATGGAT
>APFE030515118.1:0-11923 GCA_000404065.3 Pinus taeda
TTAAGAGTTGAAGGAGTCAAACCTAACCACTAGTAGACTATCAAGATGTGTTATAATCGGGCCAATAGGAGGAAAAAGGGCTCTGGTATTTTCAAGTGCATCTCGTTCCATAGATGACCAAAGTAGTCGAGAGGGATAGGAGAGTGAACACGGAGAGGATTTGTGCATTGTAGTAGTCCAAAAGCCATAGTCCTTACTTATTTGTACTTCCAACCATTTTTTATTTTGAGAAAGAGAGGAGAGGGGCCTCACCTTCCAATTCATAATATCCTTTTTCGGTGGCCATACCTTTTGTTACTCAATTTTTTGTCATATAAAGAAAAATAAAGGATTTTTTATTCATAATATCCTTTTTCGGTGGACATATGCCACTTGTTTATAGGTATTTAAGTGGACCGTATTGCATATAAAAATTTATGGTGGCTCAAGGTTATTATACTTATTTCAAAGGTTCCAAACTATTCGAAGTGAAATAGATCATTTTGAAGACTTCCCATCCTCCCCGAACATTTATTTAAATTTAGCCATTCTGGGCAATGTATGAAGAACTTCCAATTAGATCAAATCGTTTTGAACCTTCGTTGGTCCTTACATATCACAAATTCTAAAAGAGGGGACATGGCACTCAAACTAAACTATTTTCTTCCATTCCAACCTCTCTTTATGTTTTTGATACTTATCCACTTCCATCAGCATTTAGAGTATTCAAATTTTATTGGGAATGTTTGTAGGTTTATATTCCCATCATGTAACTAATCTAATCATCTTCAAAAACTTCATACTTTGCTCATTTTTTAATCTTCTTGGAATGAGTTGGAATGACTTGAGTGGTGGGTTTTTCTTTCCATGAGATGCCCTATGATATCCTACCACATTCCCTGGTCAAAATTTAATCCACATATCCTTAAAAGTCCTACACAATGATAAGAACTACTAGAACCCTTATCATTCTCATGTCATCCCCCATGTATTAATGCATTTTCATTAAGATATATTTTACTTATCAAGTCCATCACATTGTTTTGCAATGATTATCATTCCTTGCACATTTATGACTCACTTTCCTATATCATATGAATTCGTTGTTTCTTCATCTAATGCTTACTTTTTGTTAACTCTACCATTACCACCTTTTCACTAATTCATATTCTTGACTTCCTCTCTCTTTCATGAAATTCTCTATATCAATGGTCATATCAAGTGCTCCTCTTCTCTATTTTGGCATCTACAACTTTCAAACCAACATTACAAGTGGATGGGGTTTGTACACCATTTCATTTAGTGGTCACGTACAAGAAGGAAAGTACAAATAAGTTGGTCGACATGCTTTTAAGGCCACCCACATCAAATATCGTAACTTTGGGAACTCTGATGCACATGAATCCATTCACCCATGATGCATACAGAGAGAATATTCAGACCATGTCGACTTCAAGTAGGTGTTTTGACAATTGAAAAGATAAAGTCATGTGTACGATGGTGACAACACCATTGACTACCATCTCCAGGATGGGTTATTATATAGGTTCGATAAGTTATGTGTTCCTAAAGGTGAGCGATTGCAGTGGATTAGAGAGGCTCACACCTCCAAGGTTGCAAGGCACTTTGTTGTAGGGAAGATAGTGGCCAACTTGTAGAGGTATGTGTATTAGCATAAGATGCAATAACACATAGTTAGGTTCATAAGAGGATGTGTTCTTTATTGTATTAGAAAGCCTAGTAACAAGAAACAAGGTCTATATCATCCCTTACCTATACCCACACATCCTTGGGAAAACATTTCCATGCTCTTTGTGGGAGATTTACCCACAACTAGGAAGGGACATGACTTCATGTTTGTGATAGTTGGTAGGTTCAACGCACGTGTTATGATACCTTTTATGAACGCCATAAGTGGGAAAGAAGCAACAAACTTGTTCTTTGGATAAGGGATGGGTGCACTTTGGTATACTAAGGAGCATCATTTCAAGTAAGGACATAACATTTTTAGTGCATTTTGGACTACATTGTGGGAGATGATTGAGACGGATTTAAAGAGGTATATAAAATTCCATCCAAAGATAGATGGGAAGACATAAGTATTCAACAAGACTTGGTGTAACTTTTGAGGGGTTACAATTAGAAGCATCTGAAGACTTGGGATGAAATCTAGTACATATACATAACTATTATAAAAGAGTAGTCCACACTTCTACTAGTAAGTCCCCATTAGAAACTTCTCTTGGATATTTTCCACCTTCATTTTTGTATATTGCATATCAACAACGAAGGATGGGGGAGGATCTTACAGGGGATGCCTTGAGGGTCGGAAAAATTGTTGAGAATATTAGGTAGATCCATATTTAGGTAAAGGAGACACTACACAGATCACAAGAAAAATATAAGGCTAGGCATGATCAACACAGAACAATGAAGGCATTCAAGGTGGGAAACAGAGTATGGTTACAATTGAATAAGGAGAGGCTATAGGGTCATGGTAAGAAAATCAAGGCTCTAAGGTATGGTTCCGTTGAGATATTGGAAAAGGTGACAGATAATGCCTATATAATTAATATACATCCATACATGCACATTTATTCAGTTGTAAATGTAGAGAATCTGAAACTCTATGAGCCTTCCCAAGGTAGACCAGGAAGAGGACCAAGTCATATCTTTTGTAGAGGATTTAGTGGAAGAGGATACAAGTTTGCAAAAGAGATGCATAAATACCAGACAAGGGAACATGACCTTTGGCAGATTGGGTTGAAAGGACAACTTCTAGGAAAGGTTAAATGGTACACTTGAGAGAAGGTGGAGAAACAAATTCCCCACCTCATTTAGTAGAAGCTTTTGGGGACCAAAATCCTCCCAAAATGGGGAGACGTGATCCAGGTTGAATCATTATATTATTTTTCATCCATCTGATGCTTTTAGAGTGGAAAAGGTGGAGGGATAAACTCATAAGACCATTTTACTAGCGGACCCAATTTGGAAAATTGGGGTCTAAAAACATTACGGGAGCATTTTGAGGCATCAAATGGCATTTTTTGGGAAATAATTTTTTTTTCCTATGCGACACTTTCTTTTTTTCCTATTCTACACTCAAGACCTTTCCAACAACACAATAATTGTCTCAATCAAAATCCATATGCAAAATTTATGCCACTCAGAAGTTGACCTGCCTGTTTTTTCCACCATAATTGGAGAGGATGCCATGTCGGCCCCCATTATTCATGTAAAAGGGGTTATCCATATCACGATGAAGAATACTTTAGAGGAGTCCATATTTGTAGCTCTAGTTAAGAGTTGAAGGAGTCAAACCTAACCACTAGTAGACTATCAAGATGTGTTATAATCGGGCCAATAGGAGGAAAAAGGGCTCTGGTCTTTTCAAGTACATCTCGTTCCATAGATGACCAAAGTAGTCGAGAGGGATAGGAGAGTGAACACGGAGAGGATTTGTGCATCGTAGTAGTCCACAAGCCATAGTCCTTACTTATTTGTACTTCCAACCATTTTTTATTTTGAGAAAGAGAGGAGAGGGGCCTCACCTTCCAATTGGGTTTTCTCTCGAAAGCATTTCCTAGGATATATCTTGAGTCAATTAAGGTTTGTGAAACTTTATATCGATGTGTTCTCTATTCTCTGCATAATTATAATTTGCATGCATACACAATAAACAATACTTTACATATCCATAAGCTAAAGAGGGATAAAGTCTTATAGTGTAGATTTATTATTTTTAAGTATAATTTATTATATTTGCTGTGACGAATTGTCGAGTATGGAAATTTATGGATCACTACAAAACACAAAACCGCATAACATATAAACCACATAACATATATGATCTCATATTTGAATAAATAGAATTAACAAATTAAATGAGATATATTTTGTTTTCGCTAAGGCAATGATAGTGGTTAAGGTTTTATTGTTTAAAATCTACTCAATTTAAATGAGAAACTAAGAAAATATGAACTCTTTTGGATCTTATCTGAATAAGAGGTGATATGAGATTCCATCTTGGAAATGGTATATTTATTACTTGTAAGATTTACAAGTATATTATGTCAAAATGAAAGAGTTATGCTACAAATCTAAATAGTAAACAAATATTCCATGCTATCCCAAAAGAAGATTTTGTCCTCTCTACAATTTTATGTTGAAGTAAAGTAATAAAACAATACAAAGAGACAATAGTGGTAGAACAAAGCTAAATGTACATTTGGTGTCCGATATGAAGTATGTAATATAGTAGAAGTTAAATGGTGTATCGTAGGTGATTGTTTTGTTAAACATATAGTGTTATAGTATTGTCTACTAAGCCACAATGATGAAAAGAATGTTATAGCATTGTCTATTAAGCTCCCATGATGAAAAGAGAGTTTACATATGAACATTTTTGTTTCTTGTGGTTTATAGAAGCTGGTTTCCCTAGGTTGGTAAGTCAATATTTGTTTTCCAGTTAGTTATGTCAAATGTGTCATTTAAGGGACTATTCACCCTCGTTTTTTGTCACTCTAGAATGGATGACATTTACCATCATTATTTGGAAATCCCCTACTAGTTATACTTATCCACCTACCTTCCTATTTCTAACCATGATTTCCTCTCCATGTGATACTTTCTTGTCTTTGTCGATTGTGCACGAGACTCTATTTTTGAGAGATTATAAATTATTGATATAATATGTAATTTTAAGTGTAACCAAGGTTTAATTCTTGAACATTAATCAAAATCTCATACATATTCTACTACCCACAACATTATCATTTAACGTAAATACATAGAACAAGAACTTTAAAAGACTCACTCATCATCTGTAACCTTGGTAATTCTCCTATTCTCATAATTGAAGGATGGACATTGACAACTATATCCACCAAGGTCATTGGATTAAATAGAATATTCCACAACATGCAATTTCTTCATGTTTGGTTAAATTAGTCATCTAAGTTCAACTTCTACCTTTGAGCAACTAACTAGATGACACATAACTTCTTGGGTTTCCCCAATAATTTCAATATAAATGTCCATTTACAACATCAAATGTTGATTTTGCATCCATGATTATATCAATGATTAACCCAAGCCCTTTGAGACTTTCACCATGTTTTTATTTTATTCTTTAATGTGGTTTTTAAGACTTGCATCATATTTTAAATGTGGGTGATATTGAATGTGATCCCAATATTTGCAAATTACTTTCAATTAATTCA
Source organism: Pinus taeda (assembly GCA_000404065.3). NCBI lineage: Eukaryota > Viridiplantae > Streptophyta > Pinopsida > Pinales > Pinaceae > Pinus > Pinus taeda. The sequence goes on from APFE030515118.1 coordinate 5,202, forward strand.
TCTCAAGTGTGTGGAGACTCTTGAACAATCTAAACTACATGGAAATATATCTTTGGTAAATGTACAATCCACAAGCACATCCTCGTTAAAATAGAATGAGATTGAACCATGGGAATCTGGCTTAACAAAAGTAAACTAGAGTACTTTAAATTGTACATTTCTGAAATGACAATATTTTTTGATAATTCCGTTAGGGATACATAGATGTCGATAGAGAAAGTTTTATATTTTCCCTATAAATGATAATATAAATTTTCTACATACTAGAAGACAATGACTTTAAAATGATGTAGATTTGTTTCTTTGTGGCATTAGGATTAGTTGATGAAGTTTGGATTCTATCTTCTGTGGGAGAGTTAAAGGTATTAAATTATATTTAATTGGAGAAGAATCATTTGACAATCACATCAATACAAATGAATTTGAGTGCAAGCATAATTTTTTATGTCAATTCAAACTCGAGGTATTAGATCATTGTCATTGAATGTTTCTAAGTAACATGATTGTGTTTGCAGCTTGTATGACCATTACAAACACCTTGCTTGTTTTTTGTGCACTCTAGCCTACTGAACACATTTCACCCATTTTTTTGCACTCTCCAATTGAGTTGCAATAGTTACCCATGAAAATACCCCATCACGGAGCAATCGCCCTTAATTCCCTTTTAATTCAATATTCCTCCCTCTATACATCCATCTTTTATGATTAACTTGTTAGAATCTTATTTTTTGAGGCGCTAGACATCACTACAATTTGTGAATGAATAAATAATAAAAAAATGGAGTTGTTGAAAAGATACTTTATTGATTGTCCTTGATTGTTAATTCATCATCCAAAATAAACAACTCTAATATTTAAGCATTACAATCACAATAAACAACTCTCATATTTAAGCATTATAATCACCAAAACAATTTGAAGTTTTCTTTCCCATGCTTAGCTCTCATATTTAAGCATTATAATCACAAAAACAATTTGGGGTTTTCTTTCCCATGCTTAGAGATTATGCTAGCATTATAATCACAATAAAAAAACTCTCATATTTAAGCATTATAATTACAAAAACAATTTGGTGTTTGCTTTCCCATGCTTAGAGATTATGCTAGCATTATAATCACAATAAACAACTCTCATATTTAAGCATTATAATCACAAAAACAACTTGAAGTTTTCTTTCCCATGCTTAGCTCTCATATTTAAGCATTATAATCACAAAAACAATTTGGCGTTTTCTTTCCCATGCTTAGAGATTATGCTAGCATTATAATCACAATAAAAAACTCTCATATTTAAGCATTATAATTACAAAAACAATTTGAAGTTTTCTTTCCCATGCTTAGCTCTCATATTTAAGCATTATAATTACAAAAACAATTTGGCTTTTTTTTTCATGCTTAGAGATTATCCAAGAATTTTATTTTAGTAATTTCATCTTATATTTCTTTATAAAAAATCATATATTCAAATTAGTAAAGGTAAAATATACACCTTAGTAAAATAATTTTTTAAACCCTACACACTTTTGGTGACATTAATAATCCAATAGTTTAAAAACTAACCCCTATCCTACAAACAAGGAATCTCATGGGCCACCAAAAATTGATGGATATCCTACAAACAAGGAATCTCACCGATTACCGATTACCAATTTAATAGATGTCTTATTATTATTATTAATTAATTCCGATTTACATTATTATTATTAATTAATACGAATTTAGGAAACATAAATATATAAGCTTTCCTTCTCTCTTCGGGCAATATACGCAGTGAAATGTGATTATGATGTCTGTACATAGTCAGACACCAAACCACCCTTAGTATAGTCTCGCTGCTGCCCTCCTCGGCGTAGTGCATGTAACTGGGATACACCAATCTCTTTTTTTCTCTCGATTATATTTTTCGCATTTCTTCTCAACTGAGCACATCGTCATTGGTAGCGAAGAATATCGTTTGTTGTTGTTGGATTGCAGGGTGCTGCTCGTACTGGTGGTGATTTCAAGATGTCGAGCAGCAAGTTGACGTTGGGGATGATTGTGGAGGTGCGGAGTAACGAGTCCAGGTATTCGGGTGCTTGGCTGCAGGGAGTGATAGTGGCCATCTATGTGCCACCTGGGCGAGCGCATCGTTACAAGATACGCTACCAACAAGAATTTCAATTCCTCATGGACAACGGGCAACGCTTGACAGAAGATGATGTGTCATATACCCAAGTCAGACCCATTCCTCCCCTCCCCTCTTGTCAGAAACACGCTCTTACTCCGTTGGGGATATTGTTGAAGTTTACGACGATCATTGCTGGTGGTGGGGCTCCGTCATTAAAGTGTTTCATGCTGCCGAGTGTTTCTTAATTCATAATCCTCAAAACCGCTGCTACAGCAAATTTCCTCTCTCCAAACTACGCCATCCTCTACAATGGTCCAAAGGAAGTTGGTCGCTGTTGAACTCAAAGGTGACACCTTTATTGCGATTATATTTTCATTTTTTTCAATTTTTCTATTATCATTTCTTCGGTCATGAACTCCATGCGATATAGAGTTCTCATTAGAATCAATAATTTGTTTATAGCCCAGTTCTGCAGTTAATTAATGGATTGTTCTCATTAGAATCAGTAATTTGTTTATAGCCAAATTCTACGGTTAATTAATGGATTTTTATATTTCCGTTCACTTTTAATTGTTTCCAATAGAAAGAGGATGATTAGAAGTGTTTGAGTAATCCAGAATTATTAGAATTCTTTGTAAACTAGGGTTCAAACTACGATTTCATGATTATTATGTACCTCCCAGGTTAAATAGGTTAACGTCCTCCTTAAGTTTCAAGAGATTCTTGTTTCAGTTGAACTAGGGCTTTAAAAAATGATGAGGATATTGTGCGTTTAATCAAACTCGGCATTGAACTTTGAAATATATTCTTGTTTCAAGTTGAACTAGGGCTTAAATGATGAGGATATTGTGCGCTTAATCAAACTCGGCATTGATTTATTGCATGAACTTGGCATTGATTTGTCCATTAATGAGCTTTTGTTTCCAATAATTTTTTCCAGTTTAATTATGTAATACATTTTCTTTACAGTCGAATTCTGTTAAATTCTGTTAGAATATAAGAATGATATTGTCCATTCTCACAAATTTGAAACTCAGTTGCATCTGTGTACACAATGGGCATCAAGCATACAAGTATGGTTGATTATGCTTACTACGTTGGAGATGGGTTTATACTTTCACATCCCTGCCCTGTGTATAAGCATTAATCCTTGCCTTGTAAGTTGAATGTAATTCACTTCAACTACTTGTGCAGTGCAGTGTAGGAGAGATGGATGATTAATTCCAAAATTTTAACCCATTAAAAAGTTTTTCTTACTTTTACTAAATTCTCTCTCAGAACTTGTATTATTATGTTTCATAGTGAACTTAGGAGGACCTTCAGTCCCTCCATAATACAATGGCTAATGTATTCTTTCCTGTGTCGTGTAGCATTCAAGTGATGTCATCAATGATGGAAACTACTGTCCCGTGGCCAAAAATAGTGAGCAATCTTCTGTTGCATCATGTCCTGGGGATATGCAATCCCAAGAGCAGTCAGAAGAAGAAGTGAACACGCAGAAAAGACCATGTGGCTTGGTAGGAACGAGGGTACCACAGAAAACTCAAGAATGCTCAAATTTCCTTGATGCTAAGCGAGTTGTCAAAGATTCAAGAGGGTCCAAGTCTTTTGGAAATGGATTAAAGAATGTTGAAGCCCGTCCTATGAAAGGAGTCAAAAGACCGTATGTCCCTGATGACAGAAGACATGGAACATTCAATGGATTAAAGAATGTTGAAGCCCTGTCTCTGAGTCCTGCCCGTCCTTCGACACGAATCAAAAGACCGTGTGTCCGTGATGACAGAAGAGATGGAACATTCAGTGGCATTCAAAATGGAAAATGCGATAATGTCAAAAGGTTTACGCGTGGAGATTCGGCTGAAGCCATGGAGCAAACGATAAAAACACATGATATGGAGTTAGTGGCATATCGTTCTGTGTTAAAGGCCTTTTACGCTCAGAATCCAAGTTCCTTAAGCTTGGAATATCATTGTTTGCTGACCGACCTCCGCATTCAATTGGACATTACTAGCGATGAAAATACACGCGAGTTGAAAAGAGTCACTTCTCGGTCCTAATATCAGATGTTCATTACTAGCGATGAAAATACACGCGAGTTGAAAAGAGTCACTTCTCAGTCATAATATCAGATGTTCGCATCTTGTAAAAATGCATTTTATGAGTATATCAACGTCAGGGAGCCAAAACATTCTCACGGCTACAGTCAAAAGCAGCTGACCTTTCAAACCATTGATTAATAATAAAGCTGAGTACATTCAGAAAATTGGACTCTGAATCTGAAGCCTTTGTTTGGCTACAGTCAAAGCAGCTGACATTTCAAACCATTGATTAATAATAAAGCTGAGTACATTCAGAAAATTGGACTCTGAATCTGAACCCTTTGTTTGGCTACAGTCAAGGCAGCTGACCTTTCAAACCATTGATTAATAATAAAGCTGAGTACATTCAGAAAATTGGACTCTGAATCTGAACCCTTTGTTCGGTCTTTTATTTGACATGATTTGAAGATGTCCACTATTCAGTCGAATTTCTTCTTGTGGGGATGCACATTTTCGTGACAATGACTTTAAATATACCAAGAAAATTAATTCGGAAGTCAAGCTTAAGCAAGGGTTTAATTCACTCAATTGTCTATGAAAAGCTCTTTGTGTCATAATATATCATTCCAGAAGAGAATTCAAATTTATAAAGTTTATTAAAACTATTATATGGAAAATATAATTAATGCAGGAAGCGTATGATTTCATTTACATTGAGACTGAACCCTATCAAACAAAGTTCAGTTTCTTTGGTCCACACACCTAATTACCTTTAAATTTATCATCCTTCCCATGAAGTATTCTCGCTGAAAAGTGTAAACAAAGAATGAGGTCCCATGTTCAGTTATTGGATGGCTGATTTGAATCCTTGGGCAGGATCCTTTCTTGACTCTGCAATTACTACTTATGTTTTCTACTTCTTGTTCTGTGTAATGGGAAGGGCCAGCCACAAACAGTCAAAAAAAATTCTTACATAATATCTTAAATAACTTTGAACATCCCAATACAAAACAGTACATACTTTAGGCAAACTAAACGCAGGTGGAGACCAATCTGTCTGCTGCAAGTTTAATGGGAGAATTAAGAGCAGTTGGTTTGGAAGACTTTTGATGCTCTAACAACCAATCCGATTCTCTATATCCACCACTAGCTTTGTTGTCAGAGCTGACAGCATCCAAAATTATTTTCTGGGTTCTTAAGTGTAATCTACATTTAAGTGATTCGGCTTGAGATTCCTATATTAATTTCATCACCCAGTTTCAAACTATATTGTATTAATTTCTCATGAAGTTGAAAGATTGTTACTTGATACTAGATAGTCTATACACAGCTGCTGGTGCACTTAAATCTTAACGCTTCTTCCTTTAAGAAGAATTTGTATATTTTGGATTGAAAATTGAGTTCAATATTGATGTTTGTGCTCTAAGGTATGTTCAATTACCACAGGTAGGTTGTATAATACTATTCCCATAAGTCACGTTGGTCTAGACAAGTTGGTTAAGCTAAGTCGCACTGAAACATAGATGGGAACGGATACGAATAAGACAAATTTTCAAAAAATATGGATACGATACCCCAGGAAACCGTACACACATATATATATATAACAAAATAAGAATTTCATATTACCATTCATCTTTTCAAATCTAGATTACATCATCAATTCAGCATAAACATTGTCATCATCATTAATGATTATTATAGCATTCATGATTCAACATATCATCAGGGTTTTGTTTCAAATTTCAATCATCAACATATGACAAGTTACAATATCATCACCAAAATTAATAATAATGCATACTACATAGTACAAAGTACAAAATGAACTATGACCGAAAATCTACTAATCTTATTCATAATTCATATGGTTGTTCAAAATTTTAGAAGTTAAAACACCATCATAAATTACATTTACATATCATCAAATATGTGTTCATCCCCATCACTAGGAAGTTCCACATCCTCTCCAGAAGTGGGAATATCGCTGCCATGTCCACTTGAAAATCCACATGTTGGTCACTCCGCATCAAACAAAGTCATATGAGACCTCGCATTCAACGTCATATCCAAGTCAGGAAACTCTAGTTCCACATCCTATAATTTGGCAGCCCTAAATTTGTATTCCTCTCTCATGTGAGAAGGCGAAGGTTTGAATGAACATGCACTAATTCCTCGGCCTTCTTAGAGCTCAATCTTTTTCACTTTATCGAATGGATGAAGCCATCTGTACTTAAGTTCTTTTCTACTAAAAAAGAACTAGCAACATGTTAAAAGATCCTCATGGCCAATTTTTCGATATGTGGAAGTTCCCCACCATAGTAGTTCCACCATTCAATTGGACTCATTGCCCTCTTGTCCCGCATACAATCAATATCAGAACCTCAACCCTCTAATCCCACAAAATGAGCAAAAACTCTGCACGGATCTGAAGCCCAATTTCAAGATCTACAAAAAGCTTTCTAAAAACCTTTTTAAATCCTTGTGAGACTTCTAGATCTTTGCTTGGTAAGGTTCTTTCTGGATCACTTAGCAACTCTACAGCATAATATTTTGGATTCACTGCATAGGCCAAAA
>APFE030515125.1:0-13561 GCA_000404065.3 Pinus taeda
TGATCTGACGGTAGAACTTATGTTTAGTTTAGGGTTTTTTGCCCTAGAAGGAAACCCCTCTCTTTGTATGAGGGCATTGTATTTGAGGCTGTGAGATAGATGTGTATTCTGTGTGAGCGAGAAACAGAGAGAAGAGACTGTGAGGGAAAACAGAGGATATTACAGCGGATTTGCTGTAGGTTGTGTCTCTTCATTTTGCTGGATAATAGAAAGGAAGGAATGGCTGTTCGAGGTGGACGTAGCCCAAACTGGGTGAACCACGTATATCTGTGTCTCTCTTGTCTTGTGCGTTTTCTGTGTTTATATTTCTGCAATATTTTATGTGTTCCATTGCTCCCTAATATTTAATTTCCTAACAAAATGGATTACTTGAATATGTCAAGATAGACATTTCAAAACCAAGATTAGTTGAAGCCCATAACCTATCCCAATAGAAAAAATATGTAGCCAAGGTAAGGAGAATAATCCTCAAGACCACATTGTCTCAAATCTCCGTGGGAAAGAAACTCCTTTTGAAATGTGGAAGGAATTGACTGATCTATTTGAAAATAGTAGAAATCATAGAAAATTGGCCTTGAAAGACAAAATTTGAAACAATAAGATGTAAAAGAATGATATTATTCTACTGTATCTTTCCAGATTTACACAAGTTCGGGATGAGCTTAGAGGGATTGGTGTGAATATTGCAGAATATGACTTAGTGAGCCTAGCTCTTCTAGGCCTTCCAAAATTCCACCATAGCTATCAGGACTCAGTGAACGGGAGGGAGAAATTACCAAATTAGGTACACTTACAGTCCAATTTGATTAAGAAGAAATCAGGCAAAATACCGAAGATGGAGGTTCATCCAAGGGAGGAGATGAAGAAATTATTGCATTGATTGGAAAGGGAAAGAAGGGAAAATGGAACAAATCTCAAAGCAAACCACGTTCCAGCCAAAGCAGCAAGAAGAAAGACTTGTAAAAAATAAAATGCTTCAATTTTCATGAATTCGAGCAATATAATACAAAGTGTCCACCCAAAAAGTTTAACAAGAAGAACTGGGGAGGAGCACCAAGTGAAGAATTGGATTCACAGTTTGAGTTAGACTTCACCCTAATCGCATGCATGACTAACACTGTGATGGGGAGTGTGTAGTACTTTTATTCAAGTGCCTCATTCCACATGAAAGGGTGTAGATATTGTTTCATTGCCCTAGAGGAGAATGATCTGCAAATGCATATTGAGCTTGAGGATGACGGAAGGTATAGTGCTACCAGGATTGGTACAATAACCTTTAATAGAGACTCTTCACCTCAAAGATGTTATATTTGTACTATGCCTAAAGAAGAACCTCATCTTTGTAGCAGTTATGAAATACCATGGATATGATGTGATCTTCAATAAATGGAAAACATTTCAAAGACACATAGCTATTGGACTGGTGAAGAATCTTTGGGTTTCTATTAAGAATTTGTATAAATTTGATGTGGAATATTGTGCTTCATTAATAAAAAAGGCATAGAAAGTGAAAAGTCGAGATCTTAGTGAACTTTGGCATAGAAGATTTGCTCATTTCAACCATGGCGCCATTAGAATTATGTAAAAAAGAACCACTTGCCTCACTAAAGGATGACTTGAGTGGTAGGATGTCTACAAGGGTTGTACCTTGGGGAAGTATGTAAAATCCACATTCCATGATCGAGACAACAAAGAAGTGAATTCTTGGAGAGAATCCACTCTGATATTTGTGGACCCTTTTGGACATCCTCCACTTCCAAACATAAATGCTATGTTATTTTTATTGATGAGTTCGCAAGAAAGTGTTGGATCTTCTTCATGAGGAAGAAGGATGAGACATTCTCAAAATTTGTAGAATTCAAGGCTCTAGTTGAGAGGGAGACCAACAAGAAGGTGAAGGATCTCAAGATAGACAATGGAGGTGAATATGTTTCGAATCACTTTAGGGATATTTGTGTCAAATAAGGAATTCAAAGAAAATATTAATCTCCCCACAACCCATAGCAGAATCGGGTAGCTGAGAGAAAGAACTGGATCATTGTGGGAGTTGTGATATCTATGCCACACGACCAAGGTCTGCCACTACATTTGTGGGAAGGGGCATGTAACATAATAGTCTATTTGCAGAACCAAGTCCTCATTGTATTCTTGGTATAATTACATCGAAGGAGGCGTTCTCGAGGATAAATCTAGATATGTCTCATTTCAGAATTTTTGGAGCCTTTGTTTACTGCCATGTCTCCATGGACTCGAGGAATAAAATTTAACTGACAATAGAGCTGGGATTTTTTGTGGGTTAAACTGAAACTCCACACAAACACTGGGTGTACCTACATTCCCTCATAATGATAGTTATGCAAAGGGATGTAAATTTTGATGAGGAGAAAGAAATGAGATGCTTTCTTGAGAGGGAGCTTCAAATCCCACTAGAAGAGGAGATTTGAGCTCTAAAGGAGGAACCTTAGGAAGTTATGGAGCATCCAAAAATGGAGGAGCAAAGAGGAGGCATAATGGAGACATCCACTCAAGTAGAACCATCCATACATGGTAGAAAGAGAACCAAGGAAGCTGATAGATTGGTGCAGGATGCGAGGGAGAATGTCGGAGATCCTTCAAATTTTCACAGGAAAAGGAGGTCACCTCAGAGGTATACTTGATACATGGATCTAATGAATGAGATTGTAGAGACTTAGCCATCCCCTTTTAAGGAAGCAGTTCAGAAACTAGTTTGGGTTGTTGCAATCATAGAAGGAGCTGAATCCGTCATGAAGAACAATGTTTGGGAAGTGGTCCCAAGATCGGAATGCAAATCAATTTTGGGTTAGAGATGGATATTCAAGGTTAAGCATGCAAGATATGGAATCATAGGGAAGTATAAGGTGAGAGTTGTGGTCGAAGGATTCTCTCAATTTAAGGGAATTGACTATGAGGAAACCTTAATTTGATCCATGATATGGATATAAAAACAACATTTGTCAATAGTGTTATAAAGGAGGAACTATACATAGATAATCTAAAAGGTTTTGAGACATTTTATTACGAATATCATGTGTGCATACTTAGGTGATCATTGTATGGTCTCAAATAGGGACCCCAATCTTGGTACACCCGAATCGATAGTTATCTCATTGGATTCAGCTTCACAAAAATTGAAGTGGATGTGAACCTTTATCATATCTTGGTAGAAGGTAAATTCTTTATCATTGTTTTATATGTTGGTGATTTAATATTGACAGGTGGTGAGCGGCTAATCATCTCTTGCAAGGAGGACCTTAAAAGTGAATTTGAGATGAAATACATGGGTCTCATGCACTACTTCTTCGGGGTGGAAGTATGGCAAGGCAATGGGGAATTGTTTGTGCCTCAAGGTAAGTATACCACTTAGATACTGCATAGATTTTGTACGGAGAGTTGTAAGCCCATGGATACACCTCTAGCGACCAATTGGAGGGAGATGAATGGCACTTCTAGTGAATAGGTTGATGCTACAATTTATTGGTAGCTAGTGGGTTCACTGATGTATCTTCTTAACACATGTCTAGATATGTGTTATCCATTCAACCAACTATGCCAAGCTATGGTTAGGAAGACCAATTTTTATTAGAATAAAACTAAGCATGTTTTATGGTACCTTAGAGGCACTACCCAATACGAATTATGGTACAGACGGATAGAGGGAGTGAAGTTGTGTGGCTTCAAAGATGAAAATTGGGAATGAAGTCCATCTAATCGAAAGAGTACATCAGGTGGAGTTTTTAGTGTTAGGTCTGTTGTAATTTATTGGTATAGAAAAAGGCAGAGGTCTATGGAACTCAACTCAGAAGAAGATGAATACACGGTTGCAATTCAAGCAACATGTGAGGTGATCTGGATGAAAAAGATACATGTGGGACTATTTGGTGAGGATATGGATCCAACTATGACCCATTGTGATAATCAAAGTAACATTAAACTCTCTGAAAATTTGGTATTTCACAATCGATCCAAGAATATAGATATTCAAAATCATCATTTACAGCACTTTGTGTAGAGGAGGATAATGCTGCTACAATACATTTTGACAAAGGAATAAGATGTTGAAATCCTAACAAAGGATTTTTCAAGAGGGAAGCAAAAATTCCACAGGTGTAGGATAGGGATTGTTGATAATCCCTTTCTTGCTAAGAGGGAGTGTTGAGAAGTGTATCAGGAAAGCCTCGATTTGACTTAGCCTTGGTCAAATTGAGAAAATTCGAAATTTCCACATCAACATAAAACTTGGAGGTAGTTAACGGAGGTCACAAGGCTCTTTTCACTCAGTGAGAACAATAAATTCTAGTTAGTGGGCTTGGAGTTCAGTTTGCATGTGTTTATTTTTAATTTGTTGCAATCCAGTTCAGCTATTTCTATTTGTACCCAGTTAAACTAGTTCTAACAGTTAATAGAACTAGTCGGAGGTCACTCTTGTAGTGGGACAACAATCTAACTCAAAGATCATCTAGTTAACTGATCAATCAACCAAAAGTGGCTCATGCATATAAGGAATTCGAATTCCTCAGTTGTGGTGGAGATTCCAAGGTAGTGTAACATCAATTGCAGACTAGTTTTGAGTGTATAGATGTTGCATGTAATCAGTGATCAATCCTTGAGATTTTCACAATCATTTTAAAGGAAATTCCTAAAGAAAAGGGGCCATTTCCTCAGTATTTACATAAGGAAATAGAATCTCAAGTGGGGGAATCAATTGACTAAGTTTTGTTCAGAGCTTCTCATTGAGTAGACAGAAAAGTTACTCTTTTGTAGGTTGAGCTCAGAGCCAAAGCTAGAAATTATAATAGATTATATATTCATTTGATTAATGAAAGCAGGCTTAAGGGGTTTTTCTAGTTGGTTTAAGCTAGATACATCTATGTACTTGTATATGTTATTGATGAATGTTTGCGAATGTTGTTTGAAATTGTGAATTAATTTGCGTAGATTAGTTGAGTATAATTGTGTCTCTTGATCTAGATTAAATTTCTTGAGAAGTTGCAATTTTATCACCATATTTCTACAATGTGTATGAGTGTGGAATGATTATGATTCTAACAAACCACTTTAAAAAAAGTATTATATTATTTCAATGATTCCTTTAGTGTTTTCTTCTGGTAATGTTACATTCTGAAGTATATGAAGATCTTTGTATCACTATGTAAATCTCGTGTATTTATCTAAGTAATGAGTAATCTATTTGTTCATTGATCCTTGACATGGTCCCTCCATCCCCTTCATCTTTGAATGTCTCGCAATGCCTTGATTGAGATGTCCCTCACTTGCAAAGGAATGAAAATGTTAGCGTTGTAAATCTCGTGTATTTATCTAAGTAGTGAGTAATCTATTTGTTCATTGATCCTTGACATGGTCCCTCCATCCCCTTCATCTTTGAATTTCTCGAAATGCCTTGATTGAGATGTCCCTCACTTGCAAAGGAATGAAAATGTTAGCATGTGCAAGATTACAAAGGATACTTTTTTTGGAAACCAATGGTCAAACCCTAGTTTTTCTATGTAAATTTTGTGCCCAAAAATGGTTCCATTATCGGGACGTGAATATTTTATAGGGTATCTAGATCTTGATGTCAGGAATTCTCAAGGGTGATATCCAAGACTAATGGCACAAGACGATTTATTTTTTTATTCGACAACAAGCTCAACTTAGGCAGACAAATTTAGAGTGGGTCAAGAGAGAGTTGGGAACAGTATCTGAATTTTTAGAAAGTGGACCATTGACTTGGCTACACTACATTGACTAGATACTAAGTTAACCAAAGTTGTTGATTTTTGGGTATAGGAAACCTTGGAAGGTTATATCATCGAATTTGTTTTGAAGAACCATCCATCCTTCTCTATAGTAGAATTAGTGTTCAAGTACAGGTTGCGGAGAAGGTTGTTGAAGGATATGCCTTTTTGGATTTAAAATCTTATGGTGGAAGAAACCTTATTGTCATTCCAAGAAAATAGCATGGAAGCTTAAAACCCTAGATACTAGGGGAAGGGATTAGGGGGATAAATGTTTCTTAGTTGTAGAGGATGAAGGGATCTTGTGATGGATGCAAAGGAGTTGTGAAAATATCATGAATTTAGCGTGATAAGATAGGAACAGATACCTCACAAATGGAGGGAAAATAAGTTGCAGGAAATTAGAAGTAGGAGAAGAGAATTACAGTGGATAGGTGAATCTTTGAGTAGTTTGAGGTTACGAATAGGAGGAATTTCTAGCCCAAATTTTCAAAATAGTGAAGTAAGAGAAGGATATGATTCTATTGAAATAAGAGTCACTAGTGGAGATGCGGCAAGAAGTCATAATAGAGGAAGTGGAGCCCACCAGGAATCTAGACACCTGAAACAGGCCTAAAAATATAGTTGCAACGAGTAACATGAATACTCTTGTAGGTGAAGAAATGCATTTTGTCATGCAATGATTATTCTTTGAAGATGATTCAATCCTTGTAAGTAGTAGTTCATAGAATAGTAATACAACTAACTATTTCCCTAACCTCCCCGTGGTACTATATCATAATCATATTAAGTTTCTTTCTAAATTATCAAAAAAATTAAAGTTTCAAACAATATAGAGTAGATACACATCTAGTAGTTCCATTGGAGTTAGTAGTTCTCATAGTAGTGTTCAAACAATTTTTATAATTTAATTTCAAATTGGTTCGCAAGGAGTTGTATTAGTTTCTCCTAGACAAATAGCTATGAAAGGAAATGTCATGGTTTCATTCACTGGGTACTCAGAGTTCTTGAGTCGAGGTGATGAACATGTTGAGAAACATTGGTATATTCGTAAAGCCACTTGGAGAGCAAGACAAAATCTTAATGCTTCCATGTTTATTGAGTTCTATACAACATTACATGATAGACTTTGATGATATATCAAGTGGTTTGACTTGCATCCAAATCCCACTCTGGATTAAGTTAAATAAGATTGTGTCCAAGAACTTAATCTTCCTCATACATATCATCAAGGCATAGCAAACAATGGGATATTAATCAAATAGAAGGTAAGGCACCTTGGCAGTGCATGCAATGATTTAAAGATGTAATCAAGAAATTATCTTACCCCGTTGATCCACATCATCAAAGAGATTGCTTTAATAAATATTTGTTACTATTAACTAGAACTACTCTAACACAACATAAGATCAATACATTATAAGATGCACTAGAACAAGCCATGAAAATTGAAGCGATGCTTGGCTATCCACATGAGTACAAGCTCGTTAGCACTTCTAGTGATCCCATTATCATTGCTTTACAATATCAAATTTCTAGTTTAAATAAAATCTTGAAAGATATAACTCTTATGTAACTTATAAGACCTCAGGTTTGGTGAAATGATTGTGATGTTGAGGGGCATAATTCCACTAAGTGCCCATGGTTGACGGGTCTGGGACCGTCTACTATTCCTATGGGACCACCTCCACCACAACTTACTCCTAGAATTACACAAGTTGCTACAAGTATTCCATATTAACTACATACTTAGTATCATGCTTTCTTCAATCATCAATGTATGTTTTCATTGACTATTTATAGAGTTGCCACACTAATGGGCATGCACCTTATTTCTGTCATATTTTGAAGAAGTACTCTAATGTAACAAAAAATCTATTTTGTGAGTTTTGTTGGTCACCTACTCACCATATAAACCATTTTATATTTCTATATGCTATGGTAAATCGCCTCGATCACACAACATTATAAATTAATGAAACTGCTCTAGAACGAGGAGGAGTTGTTTCAAAGGGAGAAAGAACTAGAGGAAGAGGTTCAATTAGATGTTATAATTTATTCATGAGGGTCATGTTGCATGAGATTGTCCATTACTAAGAATTCCTTAGTGTTCCTATTATAGATTAAATACACATGCCACTAATGACTTTCCAGAACTACTTTCTTGATGGGAAGAATGTAATTGGAAAATAGGAGAAAATTTGCTCAATGCAGAGCCGCGAGGGCCTGAACTAACTTCGATGCCTAATATTAATATTATTACTAGAGGAGGGAAAAGGACTGGAATAGATAAGGATACCCCTGAGCAGTCTGCTATAATGCATCTTGCATCACCAAAGAATTCTTATGATCCTAGCCAGCAAAAGAATACAACAAGGATGTAGTTTAAATTTTTTAGTAGTTGGTTTCTTCCTATATTCCTCAACACATAAAAACAAGACAAGGTAAAAATGAGGAGTCCTATATTTTCCCAAGAAGCATTTAACCCTATTAATAATTGTTTTAAATTATTTCTTCATATTATGAGTGGCAAACAATTATTCAGCCAACTGCGCAAAAAGTTGAAGACACTCGTTTAACATAAATAATTTTCAAAAAGGCCTATTTTGGCTAACTTGTCTAAACACCATTCCAGACCTGTTCATTAGAATAAGAGAAGAATGGGAAGATAATTTTCTATTGGTACCCAAATTGCAGAGATTCGTATCAAATATTAAGGATTTTAGATCAAAGATTTTATGCTAGACTTGGGTTCAGATGTACATTTTTCTACCCAGGAAAACTTAGGAGGCAATGGGGAGGCCCAAGTTAGTGTTTCCCCCATCTAGATATGACTGGCTAATCAATATTATATTCTTCCAATTGGTCTTCTTAAATATGTTGAATTTGATATTGCAGGAGTGAAGGCATATGAAGAATTCAATGTTATTGGCGTCACGGGTGATAAAGATCCTTATATAGCCTTGTTGGGAAAACATTGGGAATTTGAGAATTATTCTATTATCAACCATAAGTGAGATACAATTAATTTTGAAATAGATAGAGTTTGTGTCATATAAGCCATAGATCCTTATCATGGTCCAAGATTTACAGAGCCTATAGATGGAGTTGAAGAGACTAAATTTTTGGATAAGTTATATCATCTCACTATGGGAAAAAGAGAAGATTACATAAATCATATTGTAGATGGTTCAATCAGCTAGAGGAGTGTTCATAACATGAAAGCTGGTTCAGATTTTGTACTGGAAGTTTGAAAACAGGGGATCTTGAGTTTCACTCTAGACACTACCAAATTGTTTGTTGTACCTACTCGATTGGTACTGAGGTAAGGGATTACCATAATTTCAATGATATAGGCTATGTTGTCAATTTTATTAAAGAATTTGACTCAAATGTTCTAAAAAAAAAAAAAATACTCCTTTTATGGATCTTTCTCTACAAGCAACTTCTCCAAGATGGTGGGGAACTCATCATAACCAGTTTCAAGGTTGGGAATCAATCAAGGTTGCTATGTTATGTTAGCTTTTTGTTCCAGAGAAGCCTTCAAATATAATTTGTAAATATGAGGGATATACCACTCCACAAAAGCATGCTCAAATTTACAATGTTCTTTCGACACAAATTCAAAATTCATGTTGATAAGTGGACACATAAATTTATTCATACACTAGGGAAATTTACACAAGGTTAGCACATAAAATAAGAAATGAAAAGAACAATAGCCAACTTGGAGGCATTGGTAGCTTAATTTTGTAGTGATTTATCTTTTTGGATGAAGATGCCAAGATAGAAAATGTTCTTAAAACCATTAAATAAGTGTTATTCCCTACTTGAAAGCCCAATGATGAGTGTATCCATTATGAAGATTTTGGACATTTGTATGAATCTGGATTTCATTATGCTATTTCTTGCAATAAGGTTAACAACGATCCCGATGAGGATGATCTATAGGGGTTAAGACATTTATCTTCTAAGGAATATGAACGGGATAGAAATATAAAATATGATGTTGTAAAATATTCCCTTCATCTAAATCCTTTGAAGTTACGGAAGGATAATATTGGAAATGAAGAAGAGCCCAAACTAGCTTGTATTTGTGACTATGGGGACAAGAAAACTACAAAAGATATTCTCAACCTATTAAAAAAATATGAAGATTTTTTTCCTACATCGGTTTTAGAGCTCAAGGGACTTAAAGGATATTTGGGAGAAATTAAAATTGTCTTGAAGCTTGACGCAAGGTGAGTTAGACATTGGCCTTGTTGGTTGAATTCGTGGATTAAAGATATGGTGAAGAAATAAATTGATAATATGTTAGTTTCGGGCCATATTTTTCTAGTTGATGAAGCGAAATGGATCATCCCTAATGTCATTTAGGATAATAAAGATTTGGATGGCATTAAATTTTCTGTATATTACAAACTTATTAATAATGCTTGTGTCCATGACCCATTTCCTACTCCCTCTATTGATGAAGTATCAAACGTTGTTGTAGGTAATGAAGCTTACTCTTTAATAGATGGATTTTTGGGGTATCCTCAGATTCAAATCATAGAGGAGAATAAAATAATGAATACTTTTACGATAGAATGGGGTTAATGTGCTTATCATGTCATGCCATTTGGATTTAAAAGTTCTCTAGTTGTGTTCTCTAGGATTGTCATTGCTTCTTTTAGAGACTACATTCATCAATTCCTTGAAGTTCACATGGATGATTGGATAGTTTATAGCCTCTTGAAGAAGCATTCCGACTTATTGCGGGTGATGTTTGATCACTATCGATAGTTGTAGATCTCATTAAATATGAAGACATGCATTTTTGTTATTCCTTTTGGTACCTTGCTTGGGCGTATTGTTTGCAAAGATGGTGTTTGTGTCGATCCTACCAAAGTTGTAGTGATTTTGAATATGCCACCACTTACAAGTGTTAAAAAAATTCGGTCTACTTTGGGACATACATGATATTATCGTAGGTTCATCTACAACTATGCTTTCATCACTACATCATTGTAAAAGTTGATGAAGAAAGATGAATGTTTCATATGGACTATTGAATGTGATACTTCATTTCATGCACTAAAAAAATTTGTAGTGAGCACTCTAATTCAGGTTTACTTGGATTGGAATAAGGACTTTCATGTCCATAGGGATGCATTTGGTATTTCCTTAGGTGTTATTTTGGCACAACAGAGGGAAGGTAACCTTGATCATCCCATCTATTTTTCCAGCAAAAAAAACTCTCTAATGTTGATAAGAATTATATGACCACTAAGAGAGAATGTCTCACAATGTGTACTCTCTTCAAAAGCTCAAGAATTATCTCTTACTAATTATTATCCTTTAAAATATCTTGTTAACAAACTTGTCTTGGAAGGGATAATATGTAGATGGTTATTTTTTTTACGAATTTTTGTTCGAAGTTATTATCAAACCAATTCGTTCTAATGTGGGTCCATATCCTCTTTCTCACTTGGATTTTGGTGAAACGGGAGGATCAATTGATGACTAATTACTTGATGTTGACTGTATAGTCTCCAAAATGTATTCAAAATATCATCCACTTTCATCTTTATTGCCACCATTTCACTCACATGTCGCAACTCCATGACCATATAACCTTTCATTAGCCTTCATTTTCATAATTATATGGGTTCGATTTGTGTTTTCCAAAAGTTAATGATTTCTAGTACTATAAGTGAATTAAATGGTTAAAACTTAGAAAAATTGCGTATAATTGCTAATACTTAAAACTGAATTGAGTTTTATGACATGTGTAGTTCATTTGGAAGCTTCCAAGGTACCCTTTTGTGGCCTCCAATGCTCAAATTCGAATCCTCTTCAAGATATGGAAGAAAATTTGGATAAAGGTAAAAAAGGATGTGTGTCTCATCATTACCTATTTAAGTTGTAACTCTATGAGATTTTCTAGGGATCTAGGGAGAGAATAATGGACCTCCATTAATGAGGTAGATTCTTATGTTTTTATATAAATAGCAGAGCCTCCTCCTTTCAAACGCATGTGTAATGTTGGGGAAATACTCATGTTTTGAATATAGAATTTGGATTTGGCACCATGCTCATGAGCGATGTTCACCTTGATTTGGTTATGCTTGCATTTGGAGCCTCTCAACTTTCCATCTCTCATGCTTTTGGATTGGCCACCTATAATGTGTAAGATTTATTGTTTTTCATAGATTAACACTTATTTCTTTTATATTTTCCTCTGTGAGAGGTTAGGAGTGATTGTCTTTATTTGCTTTCTACCTAGAAGTTAAGAGCATTTGTTTTTAATTTCTTTCATATCTTTTCCTGTGTGAGAGGTTAAGAGTGATTGTATTTATTTTCTTTCTACCTAGAAGTTAAAAACATTTGTTTTTATTTGCGTTCATATCTTTTCTTCTGTGAGAGGTTAAGAGTGATTGTTTTTATTTGCTTTCTACCTAGAAGTTAAGAGCATTTGTTTTAATTTTATTTCATATATTTTCCCTATGTGAGAGGTTAAAAATGATTGCTTTTGCTTTCATTTCTGAAAGAGTGATGTGTGTTTCAATTCCTGCAAGATTGAAAGATTAAGATTTCAATTCTACACGTTGTACTATAATTTCTTTTGAATTAAGTGCTGAATTAGAATAGGTGAATTTGTTTTTTTCATTATTTGGTTTCGTAGTTAGATTGATCTAAATTGAAAGTTAATTTATAGCATATATAATGCACGCATGCTTCGCAAGTTTTACGAAACCCCCGAGTTGACAATTAAATGATAAGTAATTAATTTGCCTCAACATTTTGGCGCCATTGTCAGGGAAGTGTGCATAGGAACTAACTTTCAGTATGGAGTTCATTTTTCAGTTTTCTTTCCTAGATTCACGATTAAAGCATGTAGACACATAAACCATTTAGCTGCATATGATTTTTATAAAAAATGATAGAAAACCGATATTAACCATTTATGGATGAAAGGATCTAGAATGTAGATTAAACATTCTTCGGAGCACAAGGACTACATTGAGGAATGGTATCGAAACGCGATTGCGCCATGGCATTCATCCCTTCAAGAGATATTTGCGGCAAATCTAAATGTTAAAACAATTTTTCATGTCCTCATGCACAATCAGGTACATTTTGCAAATTTGGATATGAACATTCTAGAAAGTCTAATATGTAAATGGCTCCATTGGAAACATTCATATACTTATAAAAATAAAAAAAACAAAACAAAAAAAAACAAAAAACAAAAAACATTCAAGAAGATAAATTATGGAAAATAAAATCAAGCTTGATTACATTTCTTAAGTTCTTGATTGCATTTTTTTTTAAGTTTTTAGACATTAAAATCTTTGAGATTTTTATTTATTTTCTAGATTTTTTTCATTAACATCACAAATATTCTCAATAATAAAAAAAAGTCATGTTTTTGAATAAGGGAAATGTAAATTTTTAATAAAAATTATCAATTATTTTTTAAGAGAATTGAGAAATTGACTATTTAGGCTCTCATGTGACCTGTGAAAAAAAATATATATATTCGTTAGCTTGGAATCGAAATCCAAAAATCCGTCATAATAAAAGAATATAAAAGATAAAAAAATTCTTGCAGTGGCATGATCCGGATTATCCACAGTTTCATGCTCATTTTGTGGACGTTTCAAACCCCAAAGGGGGTCCATCATCAGGACTAAATTAGATAGAATATGAATGAAAGCTTATTGAGAGAAGAGTCTTCCGACCTGGGTATAAATAAACCTAGATCCCTAATTTTTATAAAGAAGCCAATATTTATATATATGATTTCTTATTTATTTTAT